>CALNHX010009558.1:0-48678 GCA_940337035.1 Agriotes lineatus | reverse complement strand
ATTTTTGTACTGTTTTTCTTTTTTATACATCTCTTCGTCACTGAATCCGGAACGTCCTAACCCATATACGACTTCGTGCGCCGCTTCAAAAGCCAAATCCTTTAACGAACTCACTAATCGTTCAACCGCACTAGGTACGTCTCTTGCAGCCGGTCGAGCAGCCTCTCTATAATTCATCCACATGACTACACTGCCAACTGACGACTCAGGGCTTCCACTTTGATGTCGCACTTTACCATAGAACTCGCGAACGTTAGCACTTCCACCATACACGCAGTCTTTTCAGAGTTCTCCTCCAGCTGATCCACTACAGACCATACATTTACTAAACAGTCTCCACAAAGGTTTGCTACACCCTTCACTATCTCTTTATAGAAACTCTCAAAGTGCAAAGCTTTTAATTGTGCGAATCGCACTTCCACGAGTTTCTGCAAGCGCCACAATTCTTCTACAGTTTCGCTCGCTAAACGCACCTCTGACAAGCCCACTTCCTCCAATTTGATTATTTTCCTTGTCTGGATCGCTTCAAATACAATCCTCTTCTTTCCTATTTCCAGAGCTGGCCACTCACCGTCGAGAGAATAGAAGTAGTTGGAAATCACTCCTTGATTTGCAATCAGGGCTGTCCACTCCCATTCATTTAACTGCACCCAGTCATTTTTGGCACCCCGTATTATAATACTTGGGTTAAATTGCGAACTCCAATCAAACCCTACACTCACGTACTTAGAACTTGATTTATTTAATTTGTACGTCCTACTATTCAGAAGTTCTGGACAGAACAGTGGTTGCGGCTTTCTTGCTTTATTACTCTGAACTACCTCGATAGCTTTCAACAAGGCTTCAATTTCTGCACGATTATCGGATGCTACTACCCTTGCAGACTCTTCTACGCGCTTTTATTTTCACATTTCCAAGGTTATATGTGGTGGGAGGTGACCGTAAACGCGACCTTGAAGTCATGTTTACTGCACTACCTTTTTGGACTCAATAATTATGGGAACCTTGAGTTGAAATTCCACATATAGCATATTTGGCTTGACTGCCCAAAATTTTAGCATATCACCCTTTTTTAATGTCATCCCAATCATTTCGCGAAAGTTATATGACCCCATCTTGTTGATATAAATTTCGGTATTTTCGGGATAAAGTAAGACGTTTGTTATTTCAGCTTCACGGAAGGGAATAGTATATTCGATGTCACCATGCGGTAGGATGTACCATCTATCATCATTGACGGCAATGGATACTAGTTGTAAATCTCGTTCATAATATAAAGGCTAGCTTAGCTCTTCAACCACAAACACCTGCGGGTGTGACGTGGAATTCGCATGCATATGTTTGCCAAATTTATCGATAGGCATTGCTCAAGCGTCGAACTGGATATGAATACTGTAAGCGTGGGCTTCTACTTATAAAATATCAATAATCATAGACGTCGCTAGGAGTGCAATAAAAACACAGACACCTTTATATACATATATTTAATCAAACCAACAATAAGTAATATATACTACATCCCCATCTGCTAGCCGAGCGAGAAAGCGCTGGATGGGGACCTCTACATGCTGCCGCCACCATAGGAATGGGTCGCCCTCGTATGTGGTGGGTAGCGTCCTCAGGAGGGTCGACTGCCATAGGCGCTCGCTTCCAAGACTCATGGAATAGTCTATTGTTACGGCAGCCTGGAGTTGACGAGCTGATGGAGGTCGCGGTTCGGAGGTGATGAAGTATTCAAACTCTTTGTAAAATGTGGGAGCATCTTCAAAGAGTGCATCAACAACAATATCAGGCATGATGACTGGTAGCTGTGGTGGAAAAACGTTACGCTTTATATGTGAATCTCAAGGTAAGACCCTTGACCTTCTACCTCTCCATCCTTGACTACGCTCCTATATTAAGTTGCCTGTTTTCTGTAACAGTCATCATAATCCTCCAGCACCTACCATAATCATCAAGCAGCTATGGCAACTAACTTCAAGAATGCAGAACAATTTTACCGTCATTTTCGTCGGTTTTTGGCTAGTTGCCCTCCAGCATCCTCTCAACGGTCTCTCCAGGCAGTGGTCACAATGGAGTACGCCCTGAACCTACAAGGAGAGACCCTAGCGGAGACGACCACCTTACGGACGTGGCCTGCAGCCTTCGACGGATCGTCAGCTGTGTGGTGGCAGACCAACATCTTCAAGCCAGTGGATCGGTACCTAGGCCTACTGGAGGATGGGGAAGTTACATATATAACTTATACTTGGAAATAAATAAATATATTTAGAAATATTTCGGTGGTTTTATTTTAAAGTTTCGAGATTGTGACCTTGAATTGTAGAATATAAAAGTTTCACAAACGTGTGGGTAGTTAGTTGCCATCATGAGCTCAGAACCTCGATATCCAGAATTTGGGAGCTACTCCAAACGGCTACGAACATTCGGCGATTGGAGTCGAGGTCAAACTCCAAAATCGCTAGCAGATGCCGGTTTCTTTTGCATCAGCGACACGATTAATTGTGTACAGTGTATCTACTGCGGAGTTCAAACTTCTGGTTGGGAGCGCAATGACAAACCCCTATCTGAACACCTCCGTTGGTCACCCAACTGCAAAATTGCCAAGGTCTACCAGCAATTACAAACCATAGAAGACTTGACTATGCAACTTATCGATGCGTTGCATTTTTCCCCCGGAGTAGATGTGGCTGGCAACAATGGAACGGGCGCGTTTTTAAAATACAAGTGAACAACTTTACTGAACATAACGTTTTAACGTTCAAGATAAAATACCATTTCCCTTCATATGCGGTAGATACGAATTGGCAAACGATTTTGCTAAAAAATAAACCTGATGTCTTGAAGAAGCTGCTCTCACCCGCGGATAATTCCTGCTGTATATCTACTATTGTTTTAAGCATTATTTTATTCGCTCTAATGTGTATGTCTATAACGTATTTCTTAATTTGTTGGTATTATAATCATTTCGTCTAGCCACTACTGTAATTACTCTTTGTATGTGCATCTTAAATATAACTTTTTATTAAATTATGTGTATCTTTCACTCTACGAAGGTACTCTGGATGAGTAACCAAATATTCTATCAGACTCGATGGTCTAGAGGTAAAGATACCCTCGGCTGCAGATTGCGCTGCGGATATACAGGGAGACCTAGGTTTGAATGCTAGTCGAGTCATAATTTAGACATGAAGTATCCTAGGCGTTTACTTTATGCTGATTTTTTTTTAATAAATGTGTTAAGCGCAGTCTGTTCTAAGCACTACTTAATTCTTTCTATGTCCTTGGCCGTAAACGCGATCTTGACCTTGAATTTTTTTAAAGTAGCCTCAACCTCGAACGCGGGTTTGACCTTGAACGTGGCCTCGTTCCGAACGTGGCCTCGCTTCGAACGTGAGCTTGGGCTTGCACGTGGCCTCGCCTTGCATGTGAACTTGGGCTTGAACGTGGCCTTTCCTTGAACTCAAGGTCAAGTGGTGGAGGGAGGTTCCAGAACCATCCACTTCCCTCTACTGTCAATGTAGTGTTATGAGATTTCAACCTGTTATTAAGAGTACTTATGTTCTACCGGAGCTAATGATATTTTGTAATACTGATGATTAATAATTTAACAAAAAGAGAATATAAATTACATAAATCCATTCCAATAAAAGTAAAGCCAAATGCAATTGCTAGTAGCATAAAAAATATTTTTTTATAAAATAAAGCCATTTACATAAGTAAATAGCATTACAAAGAAGCCGAGTAGCGCAGATGGGTAAGCGCTTGCCTTGCATTAAGCAAGTCCTCAGTTCGAATCCCGCGAGGGCAGAAATTTTCCGCAGCCTTGCGATTTGAACCGGGCTCGGTGAGAACATTCACAGTTGGGCACCAAATTAACTGTGCTCTACTCAGAACCACATACCTAAGATATAAAGTAATTAGGTCAACATAACACACACACACACACACACACACACACACACACACACACACACACACACACACACACACACACACACACACACACACACACACACACACACACACCTCACGCAATGGTTGCTGTTCAAGCATAAAAGTCGCGCTCCAACTTTGTATCCCGAATCCGGGGCAAGTTGAGCATTGTACCGCCAGATGCAAGCACATAAAGCACCAGCCTCTACACCGCAAGGTAAAACGAGGTTATCGATTATACATACAAATAGCATTACAGCATACTTAATTATAACATAAAAGTACCGAAACATGGAATCTTAACAATATATTCCCTAATGAGCTGTAGGCATTTTGTGAAATGTATTTTATAAAGTAAAATTTAACACTCGTTAGCCAATGCGTTTAATGCGGGTGTACGCCCACTCATCACCCTAGCAAATTTTGTAGGTATTTATGGCAGGCGAATTCTTCACGAGAGATAGGCCAACTCATGTAAGAATTTATCCAGTTTACGTTCTATAACATCTCCTCCAAAATCACTATATATGATAGAGGCTAAATAGGTTTTTAGACAAGCACAAAATATTATCGTAAAAAGTGTTTTTGAAAAAGCAAAAATATTTTTTCCCATATGATGCCGACTTTTTGGCGGTCACTCTATATATGTATATGAATATCTCTGCCACAATTTTTCTAACCAGCCTAGAAACTGATTTTTACTCCCGGTCGTAGAAAATATCTGTATTTTCTTTAGCTGGCCTTTATCTTTATTTGCTTTGTAAATTCAATTCACATGTAAAAAATGCTTGACGAAAGTAAAATGGGCGGCGTATCATTTAAAATTATGCCACCACTAAACCTAAAGTAGTGGCCACGTTTGATCTTTTCATCTAAATTGGCCCTGAAGGTCCTCTATCTGATCCAGTTAACTGACCGATCAGCTTAATTTGTTACTGTCATTTACAGACCCGAGATAACATTAAAAAATTACAGTTACATAGTGTGTTCAAGATAAGGAGAGCTAGTATGGGGATCTCGTCAATTGTAAGAGATACACATTTGCTTAAATGGGAAAAAAGTTGCGTAATTAAATGATTAACAAAATCCTTGATATGATTTTTCGTTTTTGAATTATCTCAAAAAACCGAATTTTTTGATTTCCTATTTTATTTTTTCTGGCGTTAATATTAAAGTTAGATCGAAACTAATTTAACTTTTTTATAGCAACTTCTAGTGGTCTTAATGATTACGTTATCAATTTTTTATCCGACGTTGCGTCTTCGAGAAACCATCATCAACTTCATTTTTTTAAATACGGTCTTTATTTTCTAATGCCAAATTTTGTAAGCCCTTTTTATTCTAAATTAACAATGTACCACACATTATGGTTTAATTACGTTTTGAGTCTTTTTTGACCATTATCAAGACATTTTTAGATACGGACCTGTGCCCTAGAGCATTTCATACGTTGTTTCAGGGTTTGTAATTTAAAGAAAGAAGTAATAAACCTCACTCAACGTTTTTTATTTCTAATTTTAATGATGGTTTGTAGGTAAGAAAAATAATAAATTAATTACTGACTATTGAAAATTGTTTGTATTCCAAGACCAAACATGATTATTAAGGAATAAAAACATCCAGTGTGGTTCATTACGTCTTTTTTTAAATACAAAAGCTAAAACAACCTATGAAATGCTCTAGGACACAGGTCAGTATCCAAAAATTTCTTGATAGTGGTAAAAAAAACTCGAAACGTAATTAAACCATAATGTGTAGTACATTGTTGAATTCTGAATAAAAAGGGCTTATAAAATTTGGCATTAGAAAATAAGGACCGTATTTAAAAAAATGAAGTTGTTGATGGTTTCTCGAAGACGAAAAGTCGGATAAAAAAGTTGATAACGTAATATTAAAGTCCATTAAAAGTTGCTATAAAGAAGTTTCCTCAGTTTCGCTCTAATTTTAATATTAACGTCAGAAAAAAAATATAAGTAAATTCAAAAATTCAGTTTTTTGAGATAGTTCAAAAATGAAAAATTATATCAAGGATTTATAGGCGTTTTTTGTAAGTGTAAAACACTAAAGCAAATAGGAGATTTGTACTTCATACGACTACACCGAAAATCACGTTTTATTTTAGCGACGTTAATATTTTCTTTTGTTTTTAGTTACAAAACCAAAATTTGAAACTTTCTAAGTAAAACGATTAAAATCAAAACATTTTTTAAAAGGGAGTTCTGAATATTTTCCGATAAAATAAGAAAATAATTATTTATGTAAACCAATGAATCGTTATATTTAGTAATACAATTGCAAAAGGAAACAGCAGCTATATTTGTTGTTATGTTTTACTCATAACAAGAAACAACAATTGTTTAAAAATAGTAGTCCATAAACATATATATTTCGACACCTGCTGTCTTCTTCAGTGTTAATTAAAACATTTAAAAAAATTACAGGTCTCTTTTAAAAATTACTCTAACATTCTGTTAGTCAATTTGTAATTAAAAGCTTTATGCATTCAGAAAATAACTAATTAGTCCAAAACATTATCCATTTTTTTTAATGTAATTATTGTGTTATGTTGTCTTTTTATTAATGTTGTTATTCTTTCCTTTTAAATAATCATTATTTTGAACAAAATATTGTGACGATTTATGTATAAATCTATATTTCCAGTTATTTTTCCAAAAAGACACATTCAGACTTGGGAAAAAACTTTAAAATACATTAAGATTACTAATTACAATTTGAAAGAATAGTACGATTGTCTTGCTGTCGCTTATTTATTTAAACAGTTTCACCATTTGTTATTGTTTTATTTGTATCCATTTTGGAAAACTGCCAAGTTTAGAAATACTGACATTTCTTTATATTGAGCCGTTATTTATAGATATTTTTCATATAAATACTATAATCGGCCACGATTAATTTATTAATCTTAAAATATGTATTTTTACTGAAAGATTTTTTAAAAGTATTTTCTATTATTCAAAATAATAGTTTGATAAAAGTACGTTTAAATTATCTATTTTTATTTAAAATAGTAGAAATTCTAAATCGGGCATGTTTGAATCTTTAAAAATGAGGTATTCTGTAATTGTTTTATACAAATATTAAATATTGTTTGTTATTTCAGGGTCATTTGTTGAGTTCGACCATGACAGATATATTTTAATAATTGTGGAAGTTTTCTTAAGAGAAATTTCAATTTAGTTTTGAGATAGTATTTGATTAATCACAGAAGTTTTTTGTGTTTGAATTATTAATTTGTTTCAGACCAATTTCATTAGCCGTGTTCCGGCCATGACAGTTATTAGCAAGACTAATAACTGCTAATAACTTTCATGGCCGGAACACGGCTAATGAAATTGGTCTGAAACAAATTAATAATTCAAAGACAATAAACTTCTTTGATTAATCAAATACTATCTCAAAACTAAATTGAAATTTCTCTTAAGAAAACTTCCACAATTATTAAAATATATCTGTCATGGTCGAACTTAACAAATGACCCTGAAATAACAAACAATATTTAATATTTGCATAAAACAATCAGAAACATAGTAAATTAATATCCAAACAATTACAGAATACCTCATTTTTAAAGATTCAAACATGGCCGATTTAGAATTTCTACTGTTTTAAATAAAAATAGATAATTTAAACGTACTTTTATCAAACTATTATTTTGAATAAAAGAAAATACTTAAAAAAATCTTTCAGCAAAAAAATACATATTTTACAATTAATAAATTAATCCTGGCCGATAAATGCTGACATTCTATTTTAATTATAGTATTTATGTGCAAGTTATTTGAACGGAACAACAGGTTGTTTTAGTGCTCTGTCGTTGTAGTGACTTTTTAACGTGTTATAATCAGTCATTAACATTTATTTCTACGTAATCCAAAGTGTGAAATGCCGTCAATCAAGTGTAATGTTTGCAATAAAGAAGCTAATCCTGAAAGAGAGATAACCTGCGATAAATGCAAAGGCGTCAGCCATTCTACTTGTTCTGGATTATCCCGTACTGAAACCCAGTGTCTGTTGGCCAGTGATAGGCGAATTGAATATCACTGCAACAAATGTAAGTCAGGGTCATCAATAGTTTCTTTTGATCAGTTCTCTGACCTCAAGGTATATATCGCGGAACAAATAAATTTATTAAAAACTACGGTAGATGAACGCTTATCTGAACTCGAAGGTAAGATTGCTAATTTAAACCCTCAGAAGGAATTGAGTCCTTCTGTTTTTGAAGCAGTCGCCCAAGAAGCCGCTGAACGCATCGTACGGGCGAAGAATGTTCTAATCCATGGGCTACCTGAAGATAACGAAAATGATAATACTAAGATTACTAATATTCTAAAAACATTAGATGCTTCTTTAAATGTTCCTGTCAAAACTACACGCCTAGGAAAGTCCGATGCAAGCAAAAGTAAACCTCGTATTTTTAAACTTACCTTCTCTGATGCCCAGGGGGCTAGGGATCTCCTTAAAGTTAAGAGGCGCTTACATGGTAGTCCCTACGCTAATATAAAAATTACCAACGATAATACTCCGGCACAAGTACAATATTTAAATGATTTGCGTGCAGAACTGAAACGCCGTGTTGAGAATGGTGAACAGGGAATAACGATTAAGTACGTCAAAGGGAGCCCTCAAATAGTTGAAATAATTCCAAAAAACTAATTGGTGCACCTCCGCCTCCTACTGATTCCGCTTCGAAACCTTCAGCTTCTAGTGCTCAATCAAACTGCCTCTCATTTTGTCATCTTAATATACAGTTACTGAATTCTACATTTGATTTGTTTTCCGACTTCATCAGGAAAGAAGATTACGACATAATTGCACTGTCTGAAACTTGGCTCTCTCCTGACTTCTCTTCTTCGTTTGTTCAGTTAGAAAATTATGTCTTAATAAGAGAAGATAGAGTTTCACGTAGAGGGGGACTCTGTATTTATATTAAAAGTCATCTCAAGTATACTACTATTGATGCTAATTATATTAGGAAGGATGACCTTGAACAACTTTGGATCAGCTTATCTCTCTATAAATGCAAAATCGCCTTTGGAGTTATCTATAAGCCACCAAATAGAATCTTTCCGTTCGAGGTCCTTGAAAGTTCTCTTGCTAATTTAGCAGTGCAGTTTGATGAAGTAATTTTGGTCGGTGATGCTAACATTGATTTCTTAACGAATAGTCATAAGCGTCAACTCCTGGAAAATATCTTTAAAATGTTTGGAATGAAACAAATAGTGAGTGAACCAACTCGGGTTACCGAAAATTCTACTTCGCTCTTAGATGTTATCTGCATCAACAAAACCATTATCCCTTTCAAGTTGGGTACTTCTGCTACAGATGCTCTTGGAATATCTGATCACCGCCTGACGTTTGCCGAATTGAACTTTGAAGTAGAGAAACTCGCTCCGCACAAAACTATATTCCGGGATTACAAGTTTTTTAACTATCAGGAATTCAGTCAGGATGCCCGGTCGTGTAATTGGAGTATTATCACCGATCTCGAAGACATTGATATCAAACTTTCGCTCTTCAATGAATTAATTAAATCTTAATTCGACTTGCACGCACCACTAAGAACTATTACTATTAATAAACCTCACTGTCCATATATAACTAATACTATCAAATTAATTATATAGTTAAAGAAAAAATATTATAAAAAATATCGCCAAACTGGCCAACAGGGAGACAGAAGGCTGTATATGGATATTCGAAATTACCTGCGCTTTGCTATAAAACAGGAAAAGCGGGCATATATAAACAGACAACTGTTCCTGTATAAAAATAATCCGAAACTGCTATGGAAATATTTTTCCAGTTGGAACGTTCACAAGAAGGGTCGTAACGAAATTTCAGTGGATTTGTTGGACCCTGATAAATTAAACAAGCATTTTGCAGGAGCTATAAAAACCACTCCAGTTAACCCTGATTACATTGAGAGCTTTTTAAGTAATGTTAAACCTGGCATTGACATCCATACTGATCTTGAAACTGTCACTACTAGTGATGTGGATAAGGCGCTAAACCAGTGCAAGTCTTTTGCGTTCGGTGCTGACGATATCAACCTTAAAATGTTGATTATAGCATTTCCATTCTGCAAAAATGCGCTTACTCATATTATCAATGCTTCTTTATCATCTGGTAATGTTCCGACATTATGGAAAAAATCCTTCATTATTCCTTTGGCTAAAGTGCCGCTAGCTCCGGATATGAAGCAGTTACGTCCGATCAGTATTTTATCCTGCGCTTCGAAAATCATAGAAAGAATTGTCTACAATAAATTAAATGAGCATTTAGAGAGATTTAATATCCTGCCGTCCATCCAATCAGGTTTTCGCAAACATCACAGTACATGCACAGCGCTTACAAAAATTACTAACCACCTAGGAAGTGCAATCGATCGGTCTCAAGTAGCACTACTTGTTCTTCTGGATTATACCAAATCATTCGATTCCATTGACCACAAACTTCTCGTCGCTAAAATAAAATACTATGGCTTTGGAGACAAGATGTGTGCATGGATATCGAATTATCTTGATCAGCGTAAACAACTAGTTAAAATCCTTAACGTAACCTCTGAAGAATTAACTGTGGCTCTAGGTGTACCACAAGGGAGCATACTTGGCCCCATACTGTTTTCGATCTTCACGACCGACTTACCCGAACTGTTATCCAATTCCTGTAGTATACACCTATATGCGGATGATACGCAACTCTATGTTTGCGATGAACCCGGAAGAATTAATATTGCTGCCAAGTGCCTTAATAGAGACTTGTCCATCATTTCTAATTGGTCAGATAATAATGGTTTACAAATTAATCCCTCTAAATCGCTGTGCATGTGTGTTGGTTCACCGATCCTCCGGAGAAAAGCTCTGTCTAATCTTTCCGTCAATATTGTGATTGGTGATAGTGAAATTCAGTTTACCGAGTGCGTCAAAAACCTTGGTGTCCTTCTCGATTGCCATTTAAATTTTGAATCTCATGTTATGAAGAAATGCAGACTTTGTTACATGAAGCTTTCATCCATTTATAAGTTTAAAGTTTTGTTACCGAATGAAACCAAATGGTACATGGCGAACTCTCTTATTCTTAGCGAGGTGGACTACTGCAGTCAAGTGTATTACCCCTTCTTAACCGAACAGTTCAAGCGCAAATTGCAGCTTCTTCAAAATTGTTGTCTACGGTACGCATATGCTATTAATCGCTCGGAACATGTAACTCCTTACTACAACAATTTACATATTCTTAAAATGAAACATCGTTTTACTTTGTATCAGTGTACTCTTATATTTAATATTTTAACTAATAAGTTACCTACATATTTATTCGCTGTACTTAACCAAAGGATGACACTGCATAATCTCAATTTGAGAAACAATGAACAGTTCGCTATACCTCAACATTCCTCATCTAAATTTGAAAAATGCTTCGAAATTACTGCTCCAGCGTTACTAAACCAATTTAGCGAATTGTTCTTTGCTAACTATAGTCTTAACACTTTTAAAGTTAAATTTAAATTATTGTCTTATCAGCTACAGTTACGTGATTAATACTTGTGTATTATTTATATATGCTCTAGTCTCTTTTTTAGTCTCTTTTTTATTTATCTTGTGTACTTTGTGGTTGAATGTATTTATACAAATTGTTTATCTTTTACATCACACCCGTTCATGTCGATTGTTTGTGATATTTGTTTTCAGGCGAAGTTGAAAAACGGTTACACCGACACTTCGCCTTTTGAGATTATGTCTTCTTTTTTATTGTAAATGAATGTCAATGTAATGTCAATGTAATCTCAATAAACATTAGTATTATTATTATTATTTATATGAAAAATATCCATAAATAACGGCTCAATATAAAGAAATTTCAGTATTTATAAACTTGGCAGTTTTCCTAAATGGATACAAATACAACAATAACAAATGGCAAAACTGTTTGAATAAATAAGCGACAGCAAGACAATCGTACTATTCTTTCAAATTATAATTAGTAATCTTAATGTATTTTAAAGTTTTTCCCCAGTCTGAATGTGTCTTTTTGGAAAAATAACTGCAAATATAGATTTATACATAAATCGTCACACCAATTTGTTCAAAATAATGATTATTTAAAAGGAAAGACTAACAACTTTAATAAAAAGACAACATAACACAATAATTGCATTAAAAAAAAAGGATAATGTTTTGGACTTACTAATTAGTTATTTTCTGAATGTATAAAACTTTTAATTACAAATTGACTAACAGAATGTTAGCGTAAATTTTAAAAGAGACCTGTAATTTTTGTAAATATTTTAATGAACACTGATGAAGACACCAGGTGTCGAAATATGTTTATGGACTACTATTTTTAAATAATTGTTGTTTCTTGTTAAGTGTAAAACATAACATCAAATATAGCTGCTGTTTCCTTTTGCAATTGTATTAAGAAATAATATCCAGCTACAATGTACATACTAAGTTATATTTAGTGTTATAGCAGGACCCTTATTCTTCGTATACTGATTTATATGAGAAACGAGCTGGAAATATATACACTACGTAAAACCAGCACAAAATAAGTATAAAATCAAGAGTTATTAGCTTTTGTAGGCAGTCCTAGACTAATTTTGAGTTAATCCAGAGGCTAGACAAGGCCTTTATAGCAGCCTAGCTGTCAGTTAGCACAAGGATATCTTTGCCTTAATAGTTTCTCTTTATGTTTACTTGTAGGCAAACGTCTATGGCGTGAGTTTCGGCTTGAAATACTGTTGCATACTTTTTCAAAGATGCGCAGGCTTCAAATTGGGGAGATTCCTTGTATATTCCAGCTCCAGTGCAGCTATCAGTTTTGGATCCGTCTGTGTACCAGATTAGTTTTGCTTCTTGACGACGGCTTTGTGCTAAGCATTCTTTCCATTCTAGCTGGATGTTAAAAGGTTTGTTGAGGTTATGTGTAATTGGAATTGAGTCGCAAATTATTTCTAGTAGCGGGTTTGTGATAATCTTGTTATTCTGGTACGACCAGAGACGAAACTGGTTTGCTAGTTTCTATTATATTTCAGTCCATACGCCGCCATCCTACCCTCTGCCTTGATTATGATATCTAAGAGAGGAAGGCCTAGCAGGACTTCCATGGCGGCAGTTGGAGTGCTTCCCTTCACCCCGTTATACATGGACAAGTCAGTCTTTGGAGTTTGGAAAGCTCCAGCTTGGCTTGCCTCTGTTCTACTTTTGGCTACCAGATCAGCGATTCGTAGGCAACTGTAGGTCTCACCACGGCAGTGTACAGTTTCAGTCTCCAGGTTGTGTCCAGTGCCTGCTTTGTGGCCATAATAGTTGTTTTACAATTGTTTGCAATTTTTTTAATGTGTGAGCTCCAGGTTAGCTTAGGATCCAGGATTATGCCAAGATAGTTAGCCTCTGGATTCACTTGCAACTGTTCATTGAAGAGTTTTGGCAGTTTGAAACTGTCAGTTTTTTTCATCTAGTAAATGGAACCAGTACCGCTTTCTGCGGATTTACACTTAGGTTCTCTTTGGGACGGTTTGCGGAAAGTTCGTTCTTTCGTTCCCCACATTTCGTAGCGAGCTCAATTTGTCTCCTAGATTACACGGTGTTGAAAAACAAGTACACCAATCGGAATGCAGTTGGAAAATAAAAGATATTTTAATTAATTTTTTAATTTATTTATTATAATTATAAGAACTATATACAGTATGTCCCCGGATTGAGTTTACAAGAGGGAACTAACTTTTTTCTTAGTTTTACCAAAGAGCATATGCTCTTTGGTTTTACATAAAAATGTTATAGGAATTATAATTCCTGCTTGGTTTGTAGAGAATTTTAAGAAAATTTTCAGTTTTTCAAAAACAAGTCGGTCTTGACAGTTAAGCAAAAATTATTTTCTTTTCAGGTAAACTACCCTTTTTGTTCATAATACGGCAAAATATTACTAAGAAAAGTTGTTCAGAATGAGAAATTATGGCCCTATAAAAAATATCAGGAAGATACGTACTTAGATTAAACCGTCATTTTTAATAAATACAATTTATTTTGTTCTTATCATAAATAAATTAATTAAAATATCTTTCATTTTCTAACTGTATTCCGATCGCTGCACTCCGTTTTTCAACGCTCGGGAACGAAGTTTCCGGGTAGGAGATGTGGGGAGACGAAATATCCTGGGAACGAAATGTGGGGTACGAAATGTGGGGAACGAAATGTGGGGAACGAAATGTGGGGAACGAAATTTCCGTATCCCCTTTGGGACACCATCTTTCCACAATTCTTGAAGCTTTTTGAATGATCTCTGAGACTGTGTTATCAAATTTTCCCGAGATAAGTATTGCCAGATTATGTGCATACCTCTGGGTGTAGTAACCTGTTTATTTAGTTCGAATAGGAGCTCATCCACTACCAGGTTCTACAGCAGGAGTGAACAAAACTCCCCCATGTTGGCATCCTTTGGCAGCTTCCATCTCCATTGTCTCACCGGCTAGAGTTGATTGAATTGTTCTTTCGTGTAGCATGTTACTGGTCCATCTGCAAATGATGTCCTCTACCCACGGTTTCTTACTACGGCTATCATTGATTTAAAAGGCTCCCTAAATGTTAATAAAACTGTCAATCCAATTTCTTGATAGTTGATTGCCTCCTCAGTTCTCCTCACTAGTTGGGTGAAGAGCAGTTTCGCATGATTTCCCCGATTGGTATGTATGTTAATGGGAATGAAATAGGCTTCCTGAAGGAAATATTACTCTGGTGTGTCTTTCATTCAGTTTTCAGATTTAGCATAAAAGAAGATTTATGGTCTATATGACTTTGCCTGAGAAGAGTCTCTTCCAGGTTTAGGTATAACGACAATTCTTGATCGTTTTCAGAGAGAGGGATGTATCCCGTTGCCAGGCTTGCTCTTAGTATTCTAGAAAGCTTTGGCGTGCGACCTTTTTTCCTTAATGTAGTAGCACAGATATTATCCCAGCAGGACCAGAAGCTTTATATACGGATTAAATGAATCTATGGCATATTCACTACCATTGTGGGTAACGATTTTGTTTGAAATTTGGCCGCCCCTTTCTTTAATCCTTATGATCGGGTTGTATGGGGTCTGGATGATACTCATCTGCAGGATAAACCACATGTGAGTCTGGAAAGTGTACTTGAAGAAGTAGCTCCAAAGTTTCCTTACTCGTTTCCTCGAATTTTCCTTTTGGCTTTATGAGTGTGCCAACGAGTTCTACATGATCTTTAGCCAAAATCCTTGTTACAGTTTTAATTCCTCAGATCGACATTGATCAAGAGCACTGTCAAAAATCGGGTACAAACTACAGGGTTCGCGGCTTTACTATAAAGGACACAGATCTTAATGTGCTGGAGCAGATTTTGTTTCTCCGGTTACCTGCACTTAGCTCAGACGGGAAGGCGTGGTTCGAGAGTACAAAGAAAAACCGGCGGGGTACTTACCCTAAAGCTTGCTTAAAAGAAAAAGAAATGCCTGAGCGCCACTTGGTTCTAGTTAGGGGTGGCTGACGTGTCTAGAACCAAGAACAATACACGTAGCCTATGGGGAAGTCCTCCACGTAACTGCACTCCACTACAGCGTCCCCTCCACCAAGTTCCTTCGGGCCTGTTGGTGTATACACGGTGTGGCCTTGCGACAAATGACTTACCTTGTAGCCACACCCTCTAGAGCAATAAAAGAAAACACTGACAAGCCCAAATCTAGGGGCGTTCTTACTTGAAGAGCAGGCTTTGGGTTCACATTTAGTTACATCAGGCTTTTGCCGTAATTAACTAATGACTAAAGGATTCAGCAACAACAAATAACTAGACTGAAATTAGCAAAGGTTTATGTTTAATAGCCCACCCAGTGGTGAGTTTAAATTTATTACAAAGGGTACATCCTAACTGGAATTTCGGGGTCCCCTAGCAAAAGTTAACTTAATCTAAGTATCATTAACAAATAAGCAGAACAAAATCACAGGAGAGACGCCCCTGCATATAATAATTAATTTGAACAATTCGAGTAAACGGGTGTACGCAATGTCCA
Source organism: Agriotes lineatus (assembly GCA_940337035.1). Lineage (NCBI taxonomy): Eukaryota > Metazoa > Arthropoda > Insecta > Coleoptera > Elateridae > Agriotes > Agriotes lineatus. The sequence continues at coordinate 32,700 of CALNHX010009558.1, read as the reverse complement.
ATATAAACTTCAATAGCGCACGACAGATGGTCGATATCACTTCACACGGCACATAATTAAACAAAGCGAAAACACATATTTACTGTAAACAATTTTACCTTAGCCCAAGGCGTGCTTTTTGGCGGGAGCGGTGAACGAGGTCCTGGTGAAGTCACTTGGCAAGGAGAGCTGCAGTGCAGACGGAGTTGAAATGACAGCAAAAACTATACTATTGCGGGGCGGGCTCCCAATAATTACAAGAAGCACGGCGTTGACACACAGATTTGCAAACAGCAAAGGTTTTTCCCCACTTAACAGGGAAAAGTTAGTTACGGCTTAAAGATGTCGTCTCTAGTCGAATGTGCAATTAATGCAAATATCTCCCCCTGGGGAGTAAGCTATAGGAGACGAATCGGCCATTCGTAACAACGCCGAGTTCACTTCACTTCATCTGCCCGCACACCAACAATAAATTGCTTCAAAAGGTTCGAGCTTGACTCACTTAAGTTCAGAAGAAATCAACACGTCGATTTAATACAAAGGCAACGAAACTGGCCACAGGGCACTCACAAAAATAGCGCAGCCCCCGGCCGAGGCACCGGGGCTAGCGTTCGTTGACAACGTTCTTAGTCGGAAGCTTGCTACTAATTAATTAATTTCAAATCGGGCTACGCGCAACGGATACAATGGAAGAAAATTCCGGACTCAAACCACTAATTTTAAATGCATCACTCCCTAAGGAGTTATCAATTCTTATTTCCTTTACACAAAGCTTGGTTATCAAAGAAAGAAATTCCACACAGCATGATGTCATCCGTGCGGGGCGAAGAAAGTACAACCTTGCACTAAAGAACAAAGAACAATAAGCACGTGCGATCCCCAAAATGCTTAATTAACAATTTGCGAAGGCTACTCTAACGAATACCAAGAACTAAATTTAAGCTCTGAAATCAATGTTTAAATATGTGACCACAGAAAGGTTCCCGCAACTTATTCTTAGAAGCTTAGCTGCCTAAATGAATTGTTGCTGAATGCACACCGTTGTTTCGAATTTAAAAAAAGAACGCTTACGGGACGAATTCTACGGATCGAGAACGCATAATTGTTTGGGCCAAAAGGAATTTAAAATGTAGCTTTAAGATCCAGGGTTGAACTTTAGACAGGGCCGTCTTCCGAAAATTTTAAATAGAATAATTTCAGCTTAAATGCACTAATAACACCCTATAGTGGGATTAATGACAATAGAGACTTAACGAGGTCGAAAACTCTAACATCCTCTGGAGTCGTGCTGCTTTAGAAGTGTTTTCTTCAACTTCTTGGCAGAAGTTCCTCCAAGAGTCTCTTTTGTCCTTGCGTATTTGTTTGTTATACTCCGTGAGGGATTGATAATAATTATCCCATTCACCTGTCCATTTGGCATTGTTAAAAATTTTGCGTTTGTTTTTCCTTACTTCTGCTAGATCTGAGTTCCACCGAGTAACATTTTTGTTGGTGGATCTACGTATGACCCGGCAGTTGTTGTGGTATGAGCTTAAAAAGGCCTCCTAAAGTTGAACAGAGGTTAACTCAATATCAGTACTGTTTTTAATCTCATTTTTGAAATTACTTGATTGGTTTGCAGATGCTGCTTGTAATTCTCCCAGTTCGTATTTCTCGGATTACGATATTGCGAAACTGGCTTATCCAAGTTATTGATTTCCATTCGTATCCATCTATGGTCCAAGAGTGATGATTTTTCTGACATGTGCCAGCGAGTTATCTGAGAGATAATAAGAGAGGTTGTCAAGATAATATCAATAATTTCTCCGCGAGTTCGTGTTTTAAAGGTTGGTTTATTTCCCTGATTCAGTATATCCAAATCTTTAGATACAATGCAATCAAGGAGATTTCTCTTAACGTTGATGCTAATCTATGCTGCATGGTGAGTATTGGAGTCAATTCCAGATATAAACTGCAGGTTCTATAGCCTGCAGTAGTCAACGAGCTGCTGTAGTTTCTCCGTTGGAGGTGGTTTAGGAAAGTGAAATGGAAGATATTCTGAAGCGACTATTATTATATAATATATATATAAAATACCACGATTTTTATCTAATTGACGGCCATGTTGGCCAAATAGTTAATAAAATTATTGTAAATCAAATTTTAAATGTGCTAGTAATTTTTAATGTGTAACCGGCTAGATGTATGACTAAGTGTAGTTATATCATATGCAGCCTAGCTCTGTAATCTTGGTGGCCTACTGCCTTTTTTATGAATTTGTTCAAATTTGAATATCGTCACATGTCATTAAAAAACATGTGTTTTGGTTTCCACAAGTTGTTAGCCTTTGAAAAAGTATAAAAATAAATACGAAACGTCAGGCGATACATACAAGTGGTTTTATTTCAATCTAACCATTAAAGCTTGGTACTTGTGCCTAGCACTGAGATCGGTGTTATGTCAACCCCTATCCCAGTCAAGAAATAACATTTTACTATATATATATATATACAGGGTGATTTTAAAATGTTTCGCCAAACTTCGGGGTATTGTTCTACACACCAAGGCAAGTAAAAAAGTCCATGTAAACATGTGTCCGAAAATCGCGCGTTTCCGAGTTAGGAGCAATTTTTGAACTTGGGAAGTAGTCCAGTCAAATGGTGCTCAAAAAAGGGCGAATAGGGGAGATGTTGGGTGGAGTTCTGATATTTGGTTCCTATATGTTTTTTGGGTCGCTGTACACGAATATCAGGTTTTCCAACAAGAATTTTGACCGGAAACACGTTTTTTAAGCAAAAACCGTGTAATAAATCGTTTTTTTTAGTTTTTCTAAAATTACTCGAAAACTATCCAATTTCGTAAATATTGAACCTATATGAAATAAAAGAGAGTAAAATTTCTTACATTTTATGTACTAGCGGTTTTTTCTCCGATCAATCGTTCAGCCGCGAGAGCGCCGCGAAGTTAGGTGTTAAAAGGGAATTATGACAGTTTATTTCAAAGTAACTCGAAAACTATACATTTTTCGTAAATCAACAATGGTATATGAAATGAATCTTCATAATTGAAATGTTGGCAAACTCGATACTCGCGTACAGCGACCTAAAAACCATATAGGAACCAAATATAAAAACTTCAAAACTTTCCCCTATTTTCTACCATTTGACTGGACTATAATTTTGCGGCGCTCTCGCGGCTGAACGATTGATCGGAGAAAAAAACCTCACATACATAAAGTGTAGAAAACTGTGTCCTCTTTTATTTCATATAGGTTCAATATTTATAAATAATGGACATCTTTTGGGTACTTTTAGAAAAACTAAAAAAAATCGGTTTTTACAAGGTTTTTGCTTAAAAAAACTTGTTTCCGGTCTAAAATTTTATTGAAAAACCTGATATTCGTGCACAGCGACCCAAAAAACATATAGGAACCAAATATCAGAACTCCACCAAAACTCTCCCCTATTCGCCCTTTTTGAGCACCAATTGACTGGACTACTTCACAAGTTCAGAAATTGCTCGTAACTCGGAAACGCGCGATTTTCGGACACATGTTTATATGGACTTTTTTACTTGCCTTGGTGTGTAGAACAATACCCCGAAGTTTGGCGAAACATTTTAAAATCACCCTGTATATATGTATTTCTTTTTATAATTAATAATAAAATAATAAGTACATTTTATTGTTACTCTTTTCTCACTTGGATATTATCCTGTAATAAAATAATTATTAGGTAATTTAATACCAGTAGAATTGTTCTGCAAATTGAGAAATAAGATTGAGATGACAATGCAATAAAATTGGGAATTAATTAAATTGCTCGATTTATTTAAAATAGTGATATTTAATAAAACATTATTTTTAATTTTAAGAACCAAAGTAAATACTTACAATATTAAGAAACGTTTTTGAATATGTACTTTGTAAATGCGATTAAATTAATTATCGGTATGAGGCGACAGTATTATAGTACCTTTGAAAGAGGTTTTAGTAAAGTTTTCGAAAATTAATTTGGAAGGATTCCACAAAATCAACAACACTGATTTACAGTTATCAATTGAAAAAAAAACTGCAATATTACTAGCAGTCTTTTTTAAATCTCGTGGGTAGAATATGTTCAGGAAATTTATTGACAGATATAAATGTGTAATAACATTAGTTAAGCCAATTAGGTATTTTTTGTAGAAAAAGTAGGTAATATGATGGACATTTTACTTACCATGTTGATTCACACACCACTATAAGAACAAGACACCAAGCCACATAAACAATATACCAAGACAAAATTACAAAAACGACTGAACACCAAGAACTTTAAGCAATAATTTCTGATATCAGGTTGTTTTACAAGTGGGGTTGATTATCTGAGTTTTTGGAATAGGAATTAGACACTTAAATAGGCATAATATTTCCTTTATATTAATTGGGATATTCCACAAGCATATAAGTACTTAATTGTCCCTATTTTCAGAAAATTGTAGGTTTGTCTAAATATAGTGCTTTTAGAGATCAACAAATTCCAGAAATTTAGTTTTGAAAATTGTCCCAGTGACATTTCCACTAACTGGATTTACAGTATTGTAACAATAATTAGCATTTAATACTGAACAGAAAAAAGAAGACACTATTCAATTCAGCAGTATCGTTTATCCAATATGTAGGAGGAAAGTGGCCTGGAGGCTATCCAAAAATTTCCAATCCTCTAGCGTGCTTTTAAAACTTTCTTTAGTGCAACAAAAGTTATTAGATTCGTCGTACATTTTAAATGCGGCGTTCTAAAATATTGCACACCTTTCATCTGGCTGTATAAGAAAATGTGGTTTATAAGGTGTGACTCTGCAAAATTTAAGCTAATTTTATCATGTGGATAGTGTGCAAACTGTAATCCACCTGGCTCGCTTGCATCGGAATTTTGAAATTGAATTTTAAAATTGCTAATTTTGAACTTGACCAAAATTTGCTACATTTATTTTCAAACTAGTTGCCTTAGGTGGAATGCTCTTTCCCATGGGTTCGTTGTACTCAAATGTATAAAATACAGGAATGACACAGTGTTGGAATAAACTGTATAATGTGTTTAAATGTATACAAAATAATTCGTAATTTAATCAAATGTAAAATAGAGTTTCTTCTGGGAAGTATTTATGGGACGCTGCATGAATTATTCAACGAAGGGTAGCAGAGTTGCACACCATGCCAAATGCAAACTATTTTTGCTTGTGGTACATACAATATTTTTTTACGATCTAACCAGAAGTATAAAGATTGCGTTCGGTGGCACATTTTTCGTTAGCTTATTTGACATAGCGGCCGATGTTTACCATTGGTGACGTACGGTAAAACCGTAATTTACACGCTATAATAATTAAAACTGGTATAAGCAGCCACTTTTAACATTAGGAACTGTGTAAAAATTGGTTGCTTTTTACAAAAACCTAGAAATGCTATGAATTATTCACACTATTACTTCAACATATCTGCGACTTGGATACTTTGTGTTGTTACATATACAACAAACAATCTTACAAACTATCTTTTTCTTTTTCTTCACAATTCTGTTATAGGCTCTTGCCTGTTTTCTTAACCGAGATCTGAGTTATATTTCCACCTCGTCTTTGGCCTTCTGACACTTCTACAGCTCATGAGAATTTTGTCTCTTGCCACTTTCACCATTATGTCTTCGTTCATTCTATTGATGTGGTCGTTCCATAAATTACGACTGTTTTTTATCCATTCGTTTTTTAGTGTGATGTTACACGTGGTTCTAATGTTCTTGTTGCGCTCTCTGTCTGTTCTGGTTTTGTTTACTGTTTTCCTTCATCTCTGTCGTTTCCGTCAATATTTTTGTGTATGCTGTATCAGACCTAGGGCCGGTTGCAGAAAGCAATGTTAAGTCTGGTGTTAGCTAACGTCGCGTCAAAGTGAACAAAATCGGTCGAATAGGAGGTTTTTAAATATATGTGCGCTCGTATATAAACACACACATACGTGAATCATTTGGTCGGGGAGCTATAATTTTAGGTTAACTGCAGTTTAAGATTTGTGTGTACGTAGTACACAATGTTCTATCATTTGAAAACCACTGCTTTTCAAGGGTTTTTCCATTATAGATTTTGATTTGAGCTAATGAGCAATTTTCGCAAAAAGATATTTTACTTTAACTCGTTGACATTCCCTTACACAAAAGAAAATTCAATACAGAAGACTATAGAATTTTATGAGGACAGTTTCATTCCACTCGATATTGCGGCTAATTTCAATAATAACGGACTTAGACGCAATTCGGTGTAGTTATGTGTAATTTCGTGAACGACTCAAGATGGCGGATCACTGAACAGCCAATTAGAGTACCTGTATATAAGATAAGAGTAGAGCAAACGATGACATAATTTTTCTACTATTTGTCTTAACATGATCTGCCTGTTCGAAATCCTTGTTGTTCTTCAGCCAAGTTTATGTGATCACTAAGATTTTCTTTGATGGTTTTTGCTAGATCTTTAAGCATTGTGTCAAGTAACTTAGTCCCTCTATAATTTTTTGGTTTCATTTTATCTCATTTTTTTAATAGAGGGATTAAAATGCTAGTCTTCCAGTCAACTGGTATCTTGACATATTACACTATTTTATTAAACAGTTGAGTTACTTGTTTTATGTTTGCTTTTTCTCTATATTTTAACAGCTCATTATACATTTCATCCTGACCGAGTGACTTTCTGTTTCTGGTTTTTTAATAGCTAGTTCCACTTATTGTTGGGTGAAATTCATATTGGTATTATTTATGTCATTATGTGGTATGTCTATATTTTGTTATCTGGGTTCATTGTCTTTTCTAAATAGATGTGTGATATGTTGTACCCATACTTCCATTTAAATTTTTTGTGTATTAATTATTTCCTTTGTTTCTCTTTTTTGGATACGTATAGTCCTCCACATTTGCGTTTGCAATTCGTAAAGTTCTTAGAGTATTTTTTCAAATATTTAGTTTTATTCTTCGTATGGTTGTATTTACGTAATTAGTCTGCTTGCATACTTCCGTTAGTTCCAAGGCTTCTGATGCAGCCTTATATATGATATTCCGAAGGTCAGTACTGCCACTGTCAACATTATTATATTCAATATGGTTGCTTTCTAGTTTTTTTGACAGTCTATTCTGATATAGGAGTTTAGTGCTGTTGTCATTGAATGAGTCAATGCTTATTTTATCTTGATAAGCTTTTGCTTGTTCTCTTATTGTTTCAATATTCATCAATATCTTTCCTAGTAGGTATCAGACTATGGTCACTGCCAATCTCTGCAGAGTTTATATATCGGGCTTCTCTTGTTTAGGTAGGATAAAATTTACGATAAACTCTCAAAACAAATAAAATTACCACAATCAACGGCAACAGAAACTACAAAAGCGGTTATATTCTGAAGGAAAGATCTGGTTCTGAAAGAAAAGTGCGCATCCATTTCTACAAGTCAAGATTTTGGGTCTATTCCAGATGCATCACAGCTTTGACTAATAAAATTAAAACTTCCAAGGCAGTGAATCACATAACTGAAGTAACATATTGTTTGAAGCCTTGCGATGTCCAGACGAGGATTAATATTACAAGATGCAAGAAATCATCAAAGCATGCATTCGTAAGTTGTACAACTTTTTTCTGCAGTCTGTAACGGGCCTGATTCGTTTTGCCAGAGCTTTTTAATATATAAATCGCTGGCATAAAGCTGACCTGTAACTTTGAGGTTGTATTATATAGATTAAGGACGCATTGTGTATTTGAAATTGCGCTCCATATGCAGTCCAGCGCTTCCTGATAGTGCATTGAATAAAGTCAGCCGATGAACGCCAAATGTAGCTAAATCAGACAATTTCAGTACCAAGCGTGTTAAGTGAAAATTTGACCAAAGACGTCATTAAAGGGGCCAGATTCGCTGTTTAGCTGGCAGTAAAGGTAAAAGCAGTTTAGTTCATTTACGACCAATGGATTTGATCAAATTCACAATCCAGTGCTTAGTTGCATTGCACTTCGAGCAAAGAACAGTATTGTATCACATTTTAACGCGGAATTGTAGTGCCGGATTTTAGGCGTGGCCGCACAGTCAACAAATACCGGCAAGTGGTTACCCAGCACGCAGGACCGGACTAAAGTGAATTATTGGAATACTTTCGAAAACCTTCATGGTAGCTTTAATGTTTGGAATTTAGTTCGTTGTTTCTTGTAGAAACTATAAATGCAAGTAGAATTTAGCTTTTAACTCGTAGCTTTACAAACCCAACTTTAACCTTCGCTTTTTTATAGTGTATGTTAATGTCAAACTGTAATGGCGATTAGTATTTAGCTCTTAGCTCGTAGCCATTCAACTAAATAATAATATTTATTATTTACGGCTTATGTTATTTGCAAATTACTATTTGTGCATGTCAAACAACTTATATAGTATATTACGTAATCAATTTCTGGAACTTTAAATACACGCTGAACCAGAGAAGTATTCTATTTTAACAAAAATCATCAACTTTTAAGAATTAATTTCACAATTAATACATAAATGAAAACATAACGATTCGAACACATATTTAATTTTAATAGCATTTTTTAAGCATCACATTTCAAATCAAAATGTAATGCGTTTTCTTAAAATAGTGAAAACTTCCTAGAAAACTACTGTTGTAGAGAAACGTCAAGATTTAAAAAAAAATGCCAAAGTTTAATCATATATTAAGACTTGTTTAAATAATCGCTACTAGTTTTCTCCTCAATTAAAAGCAATATGATTATACAACTATTTAATGTAAAGGCTGATACGTGACACTTATATTTATCTCTGTACAATATTGGTACAAGCGTTAATGAAGAAAAGACAGTAAAATACATTTTTTTAAACTGGCTAGTAAACAGGATGAGACGGTGCAAGCCCGTATTCGTTCTTTTGTACGCCAGCTCTTGTTCAGTGTTCCTTGAAACGGACCAATTCGTGCCACCTGTGTTTCCATATTTCATACCTGTTTATTATATACACGATTAGTAATAAAGCTCAACAGTATGTGTTCAGTATGTCTTATTCAAGTAACAACGTAGTATAAATAAGAAACTCTGGGTAGGCGGACGCGTACTATAAAGCGCCGAGTGCGAACAAGCTAGTGGAAACGTGCGGGAATGTGCAGAGTTAGTGTTATGCTCTTGAGAACAAAGATCAGCCAAAATCGCCACAAGGCGGGAGATTCATTCGGCCCTCAAGCTCGTAAAGGGTTCGCATCGGCTTATTAAAAATGTTTTTGAAGGTTTGCGCGCGCAAACCGCCGATGCTGTGCATCTTTAGCCGAGGTACAAGCTATCCAAATGAAATAGCACATTATAAGTGAGGACGCGGTGTTCCAATACAACATCGCTAGAAACTGCGATTTCGGCATCAAGAAAGCACCCAGCGTTATTCCCGGCTCCTTAGTGGACGGATTGAAAAAACAAGATTAGTTCCTCCTTGAAACCGAGCTACGAAATAAGAAAACAATAAATTAGAACATTGTTCGTAATTGCTTTACTTAATAATTGCGCAACCGTGAGCAATGGGTCCGCGGCCCAAATAACGGGGAAGTACCGGCAACTATTACACAGTCATCACGTTATTTGCTGACTCGGCGTCCAGGGGTTCCAAGCATCGAAGCATCCTAAAGAATCGACAACTTCGTGTTAGATTTATGGATGCCCGAAGTTATTTTATACCTTGCGGTCGTGGACCTTGGCTTTGCATGAATAACTGAACTTTAAGTATCTAGTTAAGGCACTTTCCCATGCGCAGTGCGCAACTGCTTTATATATTTGTTCGTATGTATTTTATATGTCCACGTTTTCTTACAGATGATATAAATTCATGTAAGCTGTTGGGTTTTTCTTACTGGTAGCAGTTGCATGTGTAAGTACAATATTCTAGGTGACAACGAGCTGACCTCAAACAATATTAGTTACCCTTAGCCGCACTGACGATGCTAGTAGTGCCTCATATCTCACCGAATGAATAAGCTAGCGACCCAGGACATTGCAAGGTAATAGTACAGTAGAATGTAAGGGCTAGGCAAGAGACGTGCTACATCCTAAGTGTTGAACCGGTGCTATCACTATTATCATATTATGTTATTATACACATGATCGCGTCATATGTGTGTAAAAAAATCGCAAAGGAGAGGGGTAGTAGCTATAGCAAAACTTCGACGGAAGAAATCTGTTTAGAACTGCGTAGGCGATTTAAAAAGGAATGTTGCTGCGACTGACATCCAACTCGCGGGCATAGTTTCGCATTGTGCAGCCTGTTTATATCAATTTGGTGTAGCATACTTCGAAGGTTTTTGAATTGACTCGGTTTAGCCTCTACTATTCACCTAAAAGTAATTTTTTGCATCTAGTAGTATAAATTACTGTTAATGGAATTGGCAAGAAAACATAATGGACAAATGTCGAATAGCGAATAATGAATGCAGATATATATAAATAATAATTATGCAAATGATCAAAGAGTACACGAAAGTTAGTGATTGACATAATTACATGCGTACCTACATACAGGGTGATTCACGGAGAGTGTCTGATTTAGCGCCTTTATTCCTGCAACAAAAATTATTCTCTCATAGAATACTTTGCTGTTTTTCAATTTGAATACAATTTTGTGATTATAATTTCAGAAAAATTAAACAAAAGTATCAATCAAATGTGTCAATCAAATTGTGTTGCAGAAAAAACAGTGAAACATCAGACACTATTCGTGAATCACCCTGTATACATAACGTTACATATATTGCTATGAACATATTTTAGTAGCCTTTATATTACGCATAATAATTAGTAGTATTAGTATCTTAACCAGTAAAACAAATATTTATGATAGGAATGTTCAGTAACTGTAATAATTTGAATTTCAGAATAGTTAAGAAATATTATAGGCCATGAAAATAATTGCATAATGACATTTTTGAGCAGCTTTATCTTTGTTTAAAACATAATAAAATCAGAGCATGCTTGGCACTTTATGTAACAATGTGTAAACTGTGAACAATACAATTGGGGTAGCTCCTTCAAAAGCTTTGGTTGTGAAATTGCCAAGCTGTCCCAAAAATCAAGTGTGTTAATGTGTTAATATATACTCAATTAAAAGTATTGTGTAATTGAGCGATTATGTCCTGGGTTATTTGTGGAAGTTTTGCCTTGCATTGGGCTTCCGCACAAGTAAAATACAAGGCGTCGAAGTGGTCCAGTGGAAGCTGTGGTGTTTTGGGCATATTCTACGACGGTCCAGCCAGCTTTATAAGTTTCGATAGGAGAGCAGTGACCGTGTAGCACAGCGAAGTACTAGATATCATGACCCAGCGTCATTGGAAACGGTTCCAGAGGTGTCCGATAGCATCAGCCGTTTCCAAGGTGGGTTCCAGCGCAGATTTGAGCCTTGTTAACTGCAGGCAAATAACAACGAGTGGCCCAGAGCACTGTGGAAGTTCCAGCAGGGGCAGGTAGCTTTATTTTCAACGGAGAAGCCATCACAAAGGCAGGTTTGCCTCCTTTGATGACCCAGCGTCATTGGAAACGGTTCCAGAAGTGTCCCATAGCATCAGTCGTTTACCAGGTGGGTTCCAGAGCAAATTTGAGCCTTGCTAACAGCAGGAAAACAACAACGAGTGGCCCAGAGCATTGTGGAAGTTCCAACAGGGGCAGGTAGCTTTATTTTCAACAGAGAAGCCATCATAAGGACAGTGTTAGTTTAGTGAATGTGCTCCATTAGCGTCCCTTAGAGCGTCACTTCCGGTTCATGACGTGAGTACAAGTGTTTTTTATGACACGGAATACTTACATTTTATTGTTATCACATAGCAACAGCGTTAATTGCGTGGACATCGAGAAATTAATTAAAATTGTCAGCTTGTTTACGTATTGTCGAAACAAAGAAACCATTTTGGTTTTGTATTGTACTTATCAGTTAAAAATATAACCCAGTTGTCAAATCCATTAGATAACTAACGATATGCAAAGTGATTACAATTAAATGTTTCTTTTAAAATAGGACCTTAAATAATTATTGATAGCCGAATGTAGTTAATTAGTAACCATAGCAAGTTCATATCAATTTTTAATGAGATGTAGCGGCCTAACCCTGGGATGAGAGTAAATTAGAATTAGAAATTTAATCATCATTACAGTATTGCCGGGCAAATTACAAGAAGTGTGGTAGTTAGGGCTGTTTAATTTATTCAAATAATTAAAAATTATATTCAAAGATTTATTATACCCATAAAAGGGCAGTACAATATATATGAATAATAAAAGCTAATAATGCCAATAAAAATAATTAAAATATTTATAACAATAGCATCAAGTAGTTAGAAAAAACACATAAATTTTATATATATTATGTTAAATAATATTTGTTTCCGGATTGTTAGGCCGTTAGGCAATGTTAAACTCCTGTAAACAAAATATGTAGACTTTTTAAATTGTTTCTATGCAAATCAAGTAACTAAGGGAACCACTTTATTTCCCGTCCTTTATGCAAAGTAACAGTTGCGTTTCTATTAAAAGCTATACAGCTGGTAACCCTGCCGATAGGCGTATTGTTTAGAAGCTTTAAATTAAGCTAATGGAGTTCTACGCGATCAAAACAACACGTTGTTTCAGAAAATTAAGGCAATAACACGTGAGATACCTTATAATTAAGGAGATAACTACCGCGATAGCAATAAAGGCATAACCATTAAATCCAATTATCGCAAAATCATAAAGCGGCAGAAAGTTTGGCTGCGTTGCATACTTACATCGTAGCAAACATTGTTCTTGTATAACGACATTGTTGAGAGTTCCGATTATGCATTTTCAGTTTTAATTTAAATGTACACATAAAACAAAAAGTAGTTTTGTATGGAGGTAGATTTAAGTTTGACAAGATCTAGTTTTAAAATATTTCATTAGAGAAGTAAATAATTGGAAGTTTCTGAAATTTTTCATTGACGTAGACATAAGAGTATAAGAAATGCTTGAAAAGTGAGTTTCAGTTGTATTAGTGCACTGTATGAATGGTTTTATGAACATTTTGTACCATGAAAAGCACGTGCACTTATATAGTTGGACTTGAATAATGTATCTGAACACATTGAAGTAGGGGTTCGAATTTACATATTATATTAAAAGTATCTGTATTATTTCAGAGCAGCTGAAACTTACACGTTGGTCAAACTCATGGATTAGAATTACATGATGTAATATGTTACAAAACTAGTAATTTGCAATGCAGTGGACGTCGAAATAGTTATTTATGCAGCAAGGTCATTATGAAGACGTTCGTCCATGTGCGAGGGCGAAAAGCTTACTAGCCCGAGGGCATAAATATCAAGTAATGCCCGTGGTGAATACAAAATACTGTCTTAATAATTGTATTATCCGCTTATAATGTTCCGGTAGTTATGGGCTTGCTTATATATTCCGTATCACAGATATAAACAAGAAATATTTTATTACTACGTAAGATATAAAGTGTATTGGTAGATGTTTATTGCTGAAATTCAATAAATTTCCTAGCCTAGTTAAGGATTCAAAAAGTCGGTATTCTAAAACATGTGTGAAGATGACATGCGGTCATTTATTTTCATGGTTTACATCCTACGAAAAAAATAAAACTAAATCAAGCAACTATAACAATTAAAAGTATTAATATATTGTAACTGAGTAAGACTGCGAGAACAGCATTTTTATGTTTCTTTATTTTTCGTATTTCGTGTCTAAATACATACTGTAAAATATAATTAGCTTTGCTCTCCTCTGGAAACTCAATTAATAACATTTCAAGCATATGAAATACTATTTTATAAAATGTTCTAGACATGTGCTTGTTTAATTTTTGCAAATTGTAGAAAATAGTATTGGCCTTGATAATAATTTGTAAAACAGTATAAAAATAGTGTTAGCTTTGGTTTGAACAACAAAATGTAATCAGAGCAGACTTGGAAATAATGTGAAACAATGTCAGATCGAAGGCAAACAATTGGGAGAAAGGAACACAAGCTGTGATGTGTTAATTTTGGCTTCCACAATGAATAATTATTAACATGTGAATAAATACCCTTTTGCCATTTCAGTGTATTTGAAATAAATTTTATATTCTCTGGGTACGCTGTAGTAGGTTGCATTAATTCCTAGCACCTCTGCCGACGTTAATAAAGAGTGTTTAATTTGTGCATCGAGTGTTAGCTGGTTTGTCGAGATTGTGTACGAGGTTCAAGCAGTGCAATTGGAGCCCTGTGAGCTCGAGCTAGGCAGCGACCTTCGTGGGAAGCAGTTGGAGCTCTAGGTGTGAGACAATGGCTCAATTGGAGGCGTTTTTCGGAGCGGTCGAGCAACAGGAGTCGTTCTGCAGGTCATCCGTAGCTTGTATCAACAGGCCAAAGGAGTAAAAGGGCCCCAGGAATTGTGAGACTTGCTGGAGGCTTGAGTTAAGCCCTAGTTTCTATAATCAAAGCAACGGAAAGTCGGAAAAGTTTATCCTAGAAGATTGAATTTAGTGATTTCCAATTAATTATTGTTTTTACTAAAACACACTTAACAATAATACAATATATAATGGCCAACAATATAATATCAAATACAAATAGCTTTATCAATTTCAGAAGTTAATAGTCTGCAATCAAAAAAACTTCCCATTACTTTTAATAGGGATGTTATCACAGAAAACAACTACTTATTATGCCTATTAGTTGTGTTTTTAAAACTACGAACACAAGTACATTTCATTTAATAATAAAAAGGTTTTGTTGCTGTCTCTCTGAATGAGCCCAAACGACCGTTTAAGCACACCCTTAGAAATCGATTAGCCGAAGTTGCCGCATGATGCAAGGTCGGGTGACATTCGTGGCATAAAGATCTACGCGAATATCATACTAACGCGGGTAATTTTAAATGCGCGGCATGCGCCGCGGGTTACAGCTAGTATAATAATATGTAGCAACAGGTAAAGCTAATCAATTATTAAAGGCATACAAACATACAAACAAAGATTACATACAGCGTGAATTTCTAGGGTATGGGAGAAGGCGCACAATTAATAAGGATGCAGACGAAATAAGTGTAGCAATTAAAAAAATATTAACATACATCTACCCAGAACGAATTCACAACAAACTTATATAAAAATGTAACCAAAAATTTTAGAAATATACATAAATGTACGAAAAGTAAAAAAGCAACATAAAACAAGCAGTCATAGAAGCAATAAGAAAAAAGGCGGACATATCAAAATAGAACTGGTTAAGGTGCTATAGAAAACATTAAAAAGAATTATACCGGAAGTGGTTAACTACAAAGGCTGATGAAGGTTGACAAAAATATAAGGATCAAAATAGGAAAGCAAAATGTCTGATAAATAAGGAAAGACACGAAAGTTATGAAAGAGCATGTATGGACGTTGAACAATACCTAGAAGGTACTAAAAGTTCGGGAGCATGGTGGAAAGACAAATCCTTAAAAACAAATAGACAAGGAAGAACGTATGTACCTATTATACGAGTATAAGGAAAACAGTGAAAAATTCTATAATATAATTTTCCTTAATGTGTGTTTGTCTGTCTGTGGCACAAAATAAAATCTCACGTTCCGGCTTCACAGATGTTTATATTTGTTTAGGTTTTGTTTTTCTTATCTTAGCGCTCGGATCGGAGCGTGACCTTTCGCGTATCCTATTTCACGTGCGCGTAGCCCGCAATTTGCTTGTTACTATAAATAATTCCTGATATATAACCGATGAAGCAAACATAGTAAACAATCAGGAAAAATATTAGTGAGTTTTAAAAAAGTTACAAATGCAATAAAATGTACAAAAGCAAGAAAGCTGCAGGTCCAGGAGGCATATCACCTGAGATTATCAAATACGAATCTGAAAAACTGTTTAAAATAAATAGGGACATGTTCGTTAAAACAATAAACGGAGAAGGAAATTTTAGTGAATGGGCCGCGGCTTATATCACATACATCTACAAAAAATGGGATAGGAAAAGCTATGAAAGCTATAGGGGAATCACTTAAGTTGTGCTATAAGCGGCAGAAAATAAATCCAATTATTTGTACTTAAGGGTTTTTTATTAATCTCGCAACAGTAGCGTCAGTCGTCGTCTACAGCTGTCTTTTAAATAAAAGAATTGTCAATATAAAACTTATGTTATTTTGGTATTTATGGTAATTCACTTGAGAAAAGACTCTGCTCGGCTTGATGGTCTCGAGGGCTAAACTTGCGTGTCTTATCCTATAACATAAAATCGGTGGTCTCTTTCTTTGTATGTTTGTTCGCTATCTCCTCCGAAGATACTGGACTGATTAGATTGTATAATAGCTTAAAATGTTTCTAATTTTTAGACTTATATCGTAGGCCGGTTTTTATCTCTAAAAATTACGAAAAACTACAGTAAAATTAAATTATAAAACCCTTAATGTTTATATACCATTATGGCAGCGCCTCACCTCATTCAACTAGGTATCGTTGGTTCAGTGGTAGAATGCTCGCCTGCCACGCGGGCGGCTCGGGTTCGATTCCCGGCGGATGCATCCTTTTTTATATTAATGAATCTCTCTTAAATTAGCGAATTCAAGCGTAGCTCGAGTGATTCACTAGTTTATAATATAGCACAATTGTACCATAAATACATATAATGGTTTATGACTGTTTTACTTTTGCGAAATTGAAAACGTTTATTAATGTCTCATTAATTACATGAAATTGTGAATTACAGTCCTTAATTAAGTGTCCTAAAACTGTCGACGTAAGTTCAGCTATGATTCATAACGTCAGTAAAAATGTTGTAATCTCTATTGCGAAGGAATATACTCAATCTACATGTATAAAATACTTATTTTTCGATAGCCAAGCCTTTTCCAAATAATTGTAAAGAGCTTCCTATTTTTGTTCATTTATCATAGAAATTTAAAAATTCTATTAGTGATCTCAGCAAAACTATTTAATTTTAAAGCTTTGTCTAAAATGTGGATTAAATCACGAAACGTTGTTCTAGTTCGACCACTTCTGTTACTGTTTCTCACTTTAATTTCCCAATGGTGTCGAACTAAAGGCTTTTCGGCGCCGTATACTACAATAAAAGCTACAGGGTTATCGCTTCGCCAGTAGCCACATTAAAATTATGCACTGGCATTTCCTCACATCTTTCATGCGAGACTTCATGCGATTCCCCTCCGTAATAAACGACCAGCAGAACTAATAGATAACAAGCTGGATATGTGTGCAGTAACAAGCCACTAGGCTACCGTTGCACCACCGCAGATATCCTGGAAAGGCGGCTGAATTATAGTATTGTGGGTTACGGGCTAAAGCTCGCATTCGGGGGCAGTCAGCGTGCTAAATGACATCCCACGCGTGGCGGCCCGCATCAATCGCCATGGGAGCAACACCAACTGGAACAGATACCGACGGCCTGGTCAAAGAATCCCTCCGAGACTTCCTCGCGCCGGAATAAGTTAAACGCTCTCTATTTGTTCTTCTTTGGCTACAGGAATATAGTTTAATAAGTAAACAAACCCAGGCGGGATAGGCCAAGAAAAAGGAATTAAAAATTGCAAGCAGATAGCATGAAATAGAGCTGTCTCTGCAGCATTCTGTTTAAATGGAGATAAAGGCTGGTTAATAAAAATAAGGCTCCTAGCTATTTACCAATAGCTGATGTTGCATTAAAAATTAAAGATGGATTAATGCTACAGTTATATAATTATCCCGTTACCACCTATTATATTAATTTCTTTACAGCGACGGATAAAAGTATGGAAATATTCCTGGTAGCCTGTGAATATTGATTCTCTCAAAAAGTGTCCCGACAATTTATTATGTGCGGTGAAGAAGCTCTGGATAATTTGAATGTGAGACAGCAAACATCTACAACGCAATTAACATTTGACTTTGTTGTAAGTCGGCGGTCTATGTGAAGACGATTTTGACAGGAGAATAAAATTTTGTGAACAAATGATCGAAATTTATAATGCTGATAGTAATTTTATACGTAATTTTACGATTTCCATCCGTCGCCTATAATTAATATTTTATATTCATAGTCATAGGTCATAGCCCCGTCGGAATTAATACGTTTGATAATTGTAATTAGATTTAATACTGTGTTTTATGTGAGCAAATGTTTGTAAAGACGGTCCTGTATAATGAGCGCATTGAGTAGTGGAATTCGCGAGTGCAGCGATAAACTCACAACAAAGCCGGTTTGCGGGATGGTGAAAATTTCAACCAAGTTAATTGCAAGAAAAATTGATTAGTGATAAGCAGCTTTTGGTCCAAGCTAGATGTGCGTCTCTGAGTGCATCGTGCTAATCGTCTTGAACTGAAATAATTAAAAAAGCCTAGCAGTAAGTATGTGCCGTAAACAAACGTATGTAATTATTCCAATGCATTTTTCTAGTGTACCGGTGAGTGCCATATTTTAAGGGATCATTTAGAGCGTTCCTTTGAAGACGCCAACTTACGCCGCACCCAAAATGGCATTTACGAAGTATACCGTGACGTCAGACGAATGAGAACCTATAGAAATCGGGGCTTTACGGAGCAGACCTCGTAGAAACCCCAGAGTTGTACTGTTCAGGGTCAATAACGCAATCTAGGATATGCTTTATTTAAGAGCACCTAGCAAGGTTGAGGAACGAATTCTAGCTAATATGTTTGCTGTCAACGCTACTACGAATTGCATTCAGCTACCAGAAGTTTTTGGGGGTGTATTTCGCGCCGGATTCGGCTGTATGACAATTATTTCAACGTTATTTTGATACGTTGTTATTGATGTTTCATATTTGTGTTTAAATGTATATGCGAGCAGACTCAGCTTTCTTGCACGTAGGCTACTTCATGAAATCAACTTGTTTCTTTTTATATTGTTTATGGTTATATGTTGTTATTTGTGTTTTGAAGTTGTCAGGTTTCCTAAAAAGATTGTTTTGGTGTTTAACGATCTTTCATAAGTCACTATCTGAGGTATTAAAAAAAATACGTTTACAGAGCTAGTTAAAAAATGAAAAAGTTTCAGTGTACTGCTACAGCTGGAACGGGACTGTTAACTGACACAGTTGCCGTTACTGGTCTAGTGCCAATCCAGATTAGATAAAAGACGCTCAAAAAGTTAGTGCATGGCTGAGAATTCCAGGAATTCAGATCCTGCTTTATTGTAACAAGACATTCTATTAAAAATAAAAACGTATGAGCAGGTATCTACGTAGTATTCCCATCTCAATTCCCGCAAAAGATGATCCAGATAATAGGGACCCGAGCAGGTATAAGAAGACGATGACCGACCTGTCAAAGGCAGTTGAGTCCAACTCCACCCTAAGCAAAGAGTGCTTAAAGACTAATAATCTGCAGCCAGACCAGACTTTTCAGTCAAACTTTTTCAGTCCGAAGCCCTCTTGCCAGCTCTGCGTTTTTCTGCAAGGTGAGCAGCCGGCCACTCTCAAATTTGCGTCCAAAGACCCACCAGAAAGAGCGTTCTAGAGTTCTAATCCCCACCTAAACCGTTCTGTCGAATCGTCAATTCTCGATAGCGGAAACTATCTCTAAAAATCATTTTGAATCATCCTTCGGGTCGCCAATTCTTGGTACTAAAAACTATCCTTAAAAATCATCCCTCCGTGTTGTTAATTGTCTATAGTGGAGGTCTACATGCTCTATTGCAGTATCAGACTCAACCCTTAGCCAACACCGATTCCGAGGCCATTTCGAGCACCACCACCGCCGCAGTTAATATAAGGCACTACTTAGATGTCCGGTTTCTTTGCAGAGCCCAAGAGCTGATAAAATTATTGCCTGTTGAACGAGCACGAAAAGCGGTACTCCAAATTGGTGGCAAAATCAGCAAAGTTGTCGACAGCGCTCAGATTATTTTTGCAGTTGAACTGCGTCCAGCGCAAGCCTCACCGGAAAAATTATTATGCAGCGTCGTCCAGCCACCAGATAAAAAGCTCACACGCGAAGTTTTGTTCCAGAGGCGTATTTAACTCCAGAACTGTGCACGTGTTCCTGGATTTGAAAATCACATTATGAGACGCCATTAATATTGTTAGTTACAGAATTGGCCACAGAGTAACGGCACCACGTACAGCGAGCCAAAAAATGGCAGGAACCGCCAACAGCCATCCTCCCACTCCGCTGGTGTGCAAGAGAAGTTATGAACCTGCCCAAACGCGTGAGGATCCACTAGACACAAATTAAATTAACATAATACCTGTTTTTATTTCGTTGTCAAATTGTATACCGCGTTTAACAGCATCATGGTACTTTTATTGTTTTTCAAACATACAGTTTTAAAACTTACATCGTATGCACTGAATAAACGTCTCTTCCTGACATATAAATTTTAAGAAATCCAATTCCGGTTTCAGCAAAAGTTTTATCAACCTTGTATATTATTGCGTTTTGCAATTCTGCGTAATTTTATGAATGCAATGATGCTACATAGAGGACATTACAAATGTGAAGCGTTTCCAAATTTAATTTTTAGTTCTTAATTAAAGTGTGTCATGGCCCTTCCGATTTAATCCAATCAACTAATATTATGATGGAAAAATCAAAATCGCATTGAAACTCTTAAATTATGTGATACATGGGTACACAATGTTTTCAAAATAGTTTTTCAAACGAAACTATTATTTTAATTGAACCATATTAGTACCAAGGTACCATTCAATACTATCACTAACATGGAATCTTCTGGTATGTACAAATAACACTGAAATTACAGTCCATCAACAATTTAAGTATTTCATTTTGTTCTTATTAAATGGCATTAAGTAACTAAAGTGGCTTTGCAAAAAATGAAATACTTTGTTTGTCAAACGTTTATGTTAGCTTGCAGCTGTGTCATTGTAGCGTTTGAAATCCCTTTTAATTTTTGTTAATTTGGTTCAGAATGTCGCAAATGTATGCAATATATAAAAATGTAGGCATGTTAATACTTATTATTTATGGAGAATGTAAGAAAAATGTAGTAGCTGCTACCAATCTTTAAGTCCAACGATATCCTGATCGACAATGCTGTGCTGGAAATTATCATCTCGAATTGAAATACAATAAATTTTGAAATTTTTCCTTAACAGTAATTTTGATTGTAATAGCCACGCATTTAAATAAAACCTATAGGTAGATCCTTTATTAATGGAAGTACTGAATAGTACGTTGGTGTCAATATCCTTCCATTTGAAAAAAGTAGGGTTTGGTCCAAAATATCATTTTGAAAAACTTCATTAAGTCATAAATCACATAATTTAGTATCTTCCACGTGATATATCGATTTTCTTAGTACTAAATTGGTCGATTGAAATAAATCGTAACAGTCACGGAACGCTTCAATTCTAAAATTAAAATTAAATTGAAAAACTTTGACTTTCGAAATGTCACTTATGTGGTATCATTTAATTTAGAAGATTATTTAGAATACTGAATTGCCATAATATGCAGGATGTTCTCGTTGAAAATCAAAAGTTGATATCACCTCCGCCGAACCAGAAAGTGGAAGAAAATTGTGGTATGCCAAAAAGAGAAATGTATTAAGTACATGCGATGTACCATGTTTCGAAAATGTATCTTCAAAGCTAAATAAAGAAAAACGGGTGTACCATGATCATGTTACAGCCGGTGCGTATTTCGCCTAGCATTAAGTTTAGTTTCAATGAGATGTAATAGTGGAATTAATATACACGTTTATGCAAACGCAATGTGTTCTTAATCTGATCATTCAATGCAATGTCAACGAACCCTCGGCTAATTCAGCTACCAAAAAGGGTGTATACCATTCACATACCATGTAGCGTCACACTCCTGCTTTCAGCGATTTCAAACAAGAGTATCTTTTTTGTGTAGAAAGGTATCTCCTTTTCAAATATCTAACCAGAATTGACTAAAACGTTGACTGAATAAGGTTATAACGAAGAAACATCTCTCCACCCTTGCATAAACAACCCCTTGTGAATCTTGTACCAACTTTTTTCAAAGTTATTTAATCTAGCATATAAAATCGCGTAGATGTGCCAAGTAATATCAAACTTGCTTTATTTATATTATTTTAATTAAATAAGATCAGTATTTCTTTATTGCCCTTCTTAGAGCTGTAGCTCTCTTAAGCCTATTTTCGACCCTATATTCATCCTAGTCTTTTGTCTTATTTTGATGAGTACTATGGTTTTTCAATTTTTTAACACCTTGTATATTACAGTGGCTGCTCTTCCAGCCCCATTATGCAACCGACGTACGTCACTATGGAAACAACAGTTTTCCCAATCACTACAAAACAAATCCAAAATAACCATTTCCTCCTGTTCTTCCCTTATTAAGATAGAAACAAATGATAGAATTTATCATGTACAGTACCATACGAACTATTCATTTAGTCGATTAGATTAGAAGGTCACCTTAAAACATGTTAAATAGGAAAATATCCAAACGCAAATACCGACACGAAGTGAATTAATGCATGAAACCAATCACTTTGACCGCTGTCGCTGTCAAATTATTTTATTAATGTCAAGCATGAGCTGAACAAAACACCAACTTGGTGTTTTAAGCTGAATAAACACTAATTTAGTGTTTTACGGACTTACAATCATTAACATGGCTTTAAAGCTTTATACAATGTGTCCCAGGATTGAAGTTACAAGAGGTGCGATAGACTAAAAATTTTTGAATTTTATTTTAAGATTGTGGGATTAAGTCCTGCTTGGTTTGAAGAAAATTTTAAGTATATTTTCAGTTTTTGAAAAACAAGTCAGCTTTGACAATGAAGCGAAAAAGATTTTCTTTTCAGGTAAACTACGCTTTTTGTATCAAGAAAAGTTGTTCAAAATCAGAAATTATGGCCCTATACAAAATATCAGGAAGATCTGCCTACTTAGATTAAAAAGTAATTTTTTTAATTAGGCAAAATAAATTGTATTTATTAAAAATGATGGTTTAATCTAAGTAGGTAGATCTTCCTCAAATTTTGCATAGGGCCCTAATTTTTCATTCGAAACAACTTTGATTGGTAAAATTGTGTCGTATCATAAAGTAGTTTATCTACGACCACCACTAAAAGTAGGCCTTTTAGCGCAAGCTTTTTCACTAAAAGTGACGTTTTATAATTTAGCGCGTTTAAAGAAATCAGCTGTTTACTTTTAGCCCATGTGCTAAAAGTGAAGTGAGGTTATAAAACTACAATTTCGAACTGCAAGTGTGGTTGTAAAGTTATTCTAGTTACTTCTTGCGTTAGAGGTAAAGTGTTTTTGAAATCATTAAAGCGTGATGTAATGAATACAGTCAGATGTGTAGTATTAATAATTACCTTTGATAACTGACTTTGACAGTATTGGTTTCACAAACATTCGCCCGCGGACGAAGGCCCTCTCTTTATTATGACATAAATTCTAACTGTCATATATGCAAAACTATGTTAAATCGATATTTATGGATTACTAACAGAAAAATTAAGGTCATAGATAAAATATTGTTTGGAACGCGTACTAAAAGTCGTTTACGCACGAGACATGAAATTTATTAAACGAATGTCTCGTGCATAAACGTCGACTTTTAGCACTTGTTGCATAAATAGCTATTACCTGAAAAGAAAATAGTTTTCGCTTCACTGTCAAGGCCGACTTATTTTCAAACCAAGCAGGCCTTACCCACAATCTTAAAATTAAATTTAAAAATGTGCAATTTCTGACTCTTGGAAAATAACGCATTTCTCTCCCTCATTGCATGATCTACTATTTTATCTCTAAATCGTAGTGAGGTTGTATTTTTTACTCCTCTATCGAAATACAAATATCGGACAATTTTTTCTTATTAATATTAAATAAAATGCACCCACCCATCACGCCCCTGGATTAAATAAGCGAAATGTAATGACATAAAAAACAGCCCATATTACTAGCATGCAATCTGCCAATTATCAATTAAATTTGAAATATAAGAATTATCAAAACTAAATTAATGAAGAAATTAACGCCGCGTATCTCGGTAACGAAACGTTTCCGAACACAAGTTTATGGAAAATTTTTTGTTTATTTTTAACCAAACAATCTGTCTTTAAATTCTTTTGCAATATTAAAGAATCATCCTGTATACTAATAGTTTTGTTGTCCTAATACATAGATACAACACACTGTCATCGAAGCGGTGTGGTAAATCGGAAGGCTTATACTAAACTTAACAAGTCTACATGGATCGTTGTAATTTTCTAGTATGGACGCTACCAGTGTTTTTGAATGGAAGCAGGCAAATGTGGATAATATCTGAAAGAACAAATTCTAATGACGACGTTGCTTTTCGGAATGTTGGCACATATTATAATTAAAAAACTAAAGACGGCACTACATGCTTAACATGCGAAATTAATAAAAATAATTCGTGTCGATTTAAGAAACCAACTTATTCATCTAAAAAGTAACCTGCTACAACTTTAGAAATAAACAATTGTTGCTATGTTTGTTCTTTATTGGAGGAAAATGTTTCTTAAAAATAGAATTTTTAACTTGTAGTAAAAAAAATATATTGATTAAATAACGAGGTTGGCAACATTGCCGTTGTACCCTGCTTTCGACCACCTGACGGAGGTATGAATGCTTTCAATCGCCCGTCCGGTTCCTTTCCTATTCAGGACCCTCTTCCAGTAGAGGTAAACATGACGTCAACGTCTTCTGTCACTTTCAGGTGCAGCCAGACGTCCATCTTGTTCTGCAGCTACGTGCAGCAGCCGCATTTTGCTAATATTAATTGACTGAGCAATGTTCACACTACCAACAATGCATGTTTTCACAGCTCGCAGCGGAAATCTCAAAGAACGGAGTTCGCTCTTAAACTTTCAACAACACGCCGGTGCCTGGTGGCTTTCGTGGTTCGTATTTTGGTTTGTATAATAAATGAGTTGTGTCAGACTTGTTTGCACCTTGTTTAAACTGTCGAAGTGTATGTAGGTCAGTAAAATGTACAAAGCGAATGGAAACTCGGAGACGATTTGCATATGGAATCAGTTGGCAGCTCTACAATTCTATAGTTAGTATTTTATCTGGTATAAAATGGAATTACTGTAAACGAACCTATACATCTCTTTTTGTAACATTTTTAGTATTTGATAAGTAAAACTTACAAACCGACTAGGGCAAATTACATAAAACAAGAAAGCTAATCTTTTGGTCTAGCGAGATAATACTAAACACAATAATTACAAAAATAGGTATAGCTGTTAATGATTTTCAATTTTATACTTTTCCACAGGTGTCTTAATTTTTGTTATAAATATTACTACACATTCATATAATGTTGTTAATTAATGCGTGAAAAATGTATTTAAAACAACCCCTGTATAAATTAACGTACATAGTTGCCTATCTCAGTGTGCTTGTTAAAAAAACGTATCTAGGGATGTTGAAGATTTAATAGTTTTGTAATGACGGTATGAAACCCCTTTATAAATTATCATCTCAAACACAATACACTTAAATATTAGATGCTCTGCTAAAAAATCTGACGACGAAAATATCGAAGTACACCATTCATAGTTAGTTTATTAGTTCATTACTCTCAATCACCAGAACGTTCGGAATTTCGAGAATCCTCTTAGTTAAAATTCAAAAAGTCTGTTTTTTAATTCGAAACTAAAGAGAAGGCAGTTGTACGTGTAAAGTTACTTTAGTTCAGGTTGTTGCAATATTTAGCACAGTATCTGTCTTTTTAAAATTATACCTCCGTGCTAATTAATATTTAAAGATTCTTTACGAACCGTAGATTAACTTCAAAATGCATTGAATACTAAGTCCATTTCCTTAAATTCGCACTGGAGTTCATTATAAAACTTTTAATAGTCGTGGAAGTCTTAGAAAGAATAAATAAAAGAATTAGTTCAGATTTCAAAGCGAGGTTTTGAATCGAAAACTGCTACTGCCTTCAACTCATCTACTAAAGATTTAATATTACGTAATTTGTGAATAAAAATAACAAAACTTTACAGCAGTTTTCTATGAACTTCAATATTAACAACTTGCTTGGTAAAACGGTTCAATCATTTATTTTACGATTTATTTAAAGTTCAGCAAGTTGGTTGCCTTTAAGAACTTAACAAATAGTAATAACAACTGGAAAATTTTGCTTAAATGAAACTGCAGTTAACACATGCCTTCGGCTGCTCCATCAAAAAACACATTATCCAACATTTTTTGTGAAATTGAGCTTAATGTTCATATGTAGATACTGTGTTGTCCCCCATCTTTCTAGCTAATCAGATTTGAGCTATTTATACTGGTTACCAGTCTACAGCTACCCACAAACACAGCATCTACATGCATTTCTTCTGTTCCCCAATTCAAAACACAGCAATAGGCTAGCTGCTGGGTAATTCAATTCGGAAATAATTCATGGTAAAGGTTTTATCGTTTTAGTCTCTTAAGTTATGGCCCAATATTACTATCTGAGGTTTTCCTCCTCCGTGGAGGCGAGCGTCAGCTCCTAGGAGCTAAAACGTGACCTAAAATTGGGCGTTTTTCGGTTTTTCGAAGATAACTCTGAGAAAACCCAATAAATAACAAAGTAGCTCATATAAAAGTTGTCGAGCGTTAAATTCTACGTAAAATAAGTACCAATATGATATATTTGATTCAGCTATACCTATACGGCCTTTTGTCAAAGTTGCAGCATTTTGTCAACTTACCAAAAAAATTTCTTTTGAGTAACAACAGATTCGTTTATTGATTCCATAGTTGAAAATTATGCCTGCAAAGGATATCTTTGTTGATTAATGTTATGGTTTTTCAGGGTTTTTATTTTTTAACTGAAAAACCATACCGTTAATCAATAAAAAAAGGTTCGTTTTTCTTTAAAAAAAATAATGCAGAAGTGAAGTAAGAATAATTTCTGATACAAGAAACGTTGCTACAATTTCATAATTTTATTATACAATAAAATAATAACAAAAAAAAAACTGAACTTTGTAACACTTATCGTGTTATACGCTGTATGATTCATTGGTTCAAACGCATACGCTTTCTTGTTCACCACCCTCGATTGGGTCTTCGTCTTCTTCTTCATTCAACAGGAGCATCTGCTCATTGAGCTCATCGTCGTCTCCAACAGTGTCGTCCACATCTACTTCGGTAGTAGGAGCATTAGTGCCGAATGCCATCTACAATTTGCACAAATTGCTGACTATTTTATTCTTGCCTTTCTGTAAATACAAGCAGCTTTGCACCCTTTGGTGCATTTGAAGTATATCTTTCACAAAAGTGACTGTGGAGCCAGTTCCAAGGTAGTGAGAACAAAAAGGTTTGTTATGTGTTTTTTCTAAAACATAGTAACTTCCAGATACTGTGTTTTGTTTGGTTCTTTCGAATATTATAATGACTTGTAGGCCAGTTGCTGGGGAGTCAAAAGTAACACAATTCGGAAATACTTTATGATAAAGGTTTTATTGCTTTAATCGCTTAAGTTATCTCCCATTATTACTATCCTAGGTTTTCCCCCTCCAAGGATATCAGCGTCAGCTCATAGGAGCGAAAACGTGACCTAAAATTGGCCGCTTTTCTATTTTTCGAAGATAACTAGAGAAAACACAATAAATCAAAAAAGTGGTTTATATAATAGTTGTAGAGCTTTAAATTGTGCGTAAAATGAGTACCAATATAATATATTTTGTTACAGTTCAAAGTGAACATTGGTAGTGAAGACTTTTCTGTGAATCCTGAAACTATTTTTCGCCGAATTACCCTGCTAAGGAAAACGGACGATGAGTTGAGGGAATACTTTGAATTTTAGTTGGCACCCTAGTCATTGGCACTTTTTGATGAAACTGGTATGAGGAAGTCTCGTAAATCAGTTTTTTATGATTTGCTCGCTGCAATAACTGACAGTTACAACCTTCTTGGTGCAGCCTATATTATTAATGAAGGATTCCTCCTACATCGAGTGATTTGGAAGAATGGTGAAACGTTTGAAGCAATTATCAAGAATTACCTTGAATACATAAAGAACCATTATAGCAAAGACGCCACTAATGCTTACACGTATAACAAGCTCGTTATCGCTCTTTCGTTAGATACCGTGTTTGCAGATAATGTTTTCAGTAACGGTCTTGCAATATAAATTACTGCTATTTACATACGAGTAGGTTATTTATCAATAACAAAAAGGTAGCAATAGTCGCTTCCACAGTAAATGTGAGAAATATTCTCGTCATAGTTCCTTCTCGTCCTCCATAATATATGCTCATAACGACAGCCGAATTATGGTTCTACCTATACCACCTGGAAAACCTCGGACTACCCGATGACAAATTCGTTCGCTTCGCTATAGCTACATTTCCAACCGAATATGTTGCAACGTTTAGAAATTGTGTCATATAAAACTTTCGCTCAAGGATTATCTAAATTTGTACTACCAGGTGCAACTATACTTTCCCACCAACCTACTGCACCAACAATTTTGGATTTAAATTTAATGATTTTATCTAATGAAAATTAAGAGTTGTGAACGCGAAATACGCTATCGATTTGAAATAACAGGTTTGAATAAAAATTGTCAATTACAGTTAGAGATATATCCCAAAATGCAAGATTTTGGAAATTGTAGCCTTTATTATCGTCACAGGAAGCATCTCCCTTTATTTTCGGCATTTTTAATCAGGGCCGTCTCTAGCTTACCCGCCGCTAGGGTTGCGAGTTAGGTGGTTAGGAAAGGTGAGTGATTTGAGTCGAGTGAAATAGCATTCTTAGTATAAACCGAACATCTTTATTTATTGTTAATCTCACAATTGAATAACAACACAATATCAATTACAATATTGAAAGTAATATTTCTAACTTTTTAACAACCAAAATCAACTTTTTTTGAATTCCTTATCGCAAATTCTTTTACATTATCAGTTATATCTATGTCAATGTCGTTTCCAATATTTAATATAGCTAGAGTTGATAGTTTCTCTTATGTCATACTTGAACTTAAATATTGCTTGTATAATATTCAACTTGAAAAGGATATTTCACCCTCAGCAACAGTGACAGGTAATCTTAAGTAACTGAGTACAGCAACCGATAACTTTGGGAATGTGGTAATAAAACTATCTTCAAACCAATGTAAATTAAATATTAATAAAACTAAAGATTTCGTCTTGATCCACATATATTTTTTTTTTAATTCCCGAACGTTTTCGGATTATGCCATCTTCAGGGGACGTTCTACAAAATAATTGACAATGAAAAAAACTTTATAACAAACCAAAAAATGACTTATAGTTAACAAACACGCAAAATCACAAATAAACAGCACCAACTCGCTGCAATTGCCACGGTGGGTTGACTAGAACTGGCAATCAGATACGGTGGAACATTGTGAAAGGCGAAAAATAATAAATACCTACCCATTTCAGAGGTATTCAATTTGAAAATCACCTATCTCACATCAATACACATTAAAAATGTAAAGTTTGAAAAAATTCTTAAAACCGTTTTTGAAAAAATCCAAAAAAACTGAAAAATCACAAGAGTAAACACCGTACTGCCGGTTATGCAATTTTCTTAAAAAAGCTTTTGGTCGCATCGAGATAGTACACGAAACTTATTTATGAAGTTTCAACGCCATACCTCTTTTCGTTTTTGAGGTACAGTCAGACCTCGCCGTTCGCAGGGGTTACGTTCCAGAAGAATGCCGCGAAGCGCAAAACCGCGATGTGCAAGTAAACACATAAATGGTAAAAACGGGGTTAGGTTCCATTAACCAGATTTATTTATACTATGCAACCTCAAAAAACCAAAACTTTTCTTCGTTTTTTGTCTGGCAAATATGAAGCAGAAACTTTACGCCTTGACGACATGGTTTTCCGTGTTTTAAAAATTAAACTCAACTGAATTTTCGGCAGAAACGCTCGAGAAGACAGTAAAGTTTGAACTAAAATTCCATTCGTAACATAAGTCTGCCACTTGAATCTAGAGATCGAATGTCCATTTGTTTATTCAAGTTATAATTTTACAGTTTATTTTAGATCCGATTTCGTAATAAGAGATTCAAAGAAATAGGCTCTATAAGTGTGTTTATAAGTTCGTGATAAATAATGTTATTTAGGTGTTCATGACATAAACCGCATACGTTTGCTTTATTTACTTACGGCCGGTCTTATGAAGGTCATTAACCTGACGTTAACTTTAAATCGCTGTTATAATAAACAAAAGCTCATCAAAACGTTGGCGCTTATGACATATTATTCATTAGTAAACAAATTTTTATGCCTTTTCTTTTACTTTAACAGCAAATTAAAGTTAACGTCAGATTAGTGGCTTTCATAAGTCCGGCCGTTTTTGTGTGAAAGTTGAAACAGTTAACGTTGGCAATTCCATCTGCGAACGGCAAAGCAAATATCCGCGAACAGTAAAGAAAAGGGAGCACAAAGGTGCCCCGCTTAAAATAAAATCAGCGAAACGCAAAGCCGCAAACGGCTAGGTCTGTCTGTTCACAGACACACAGACAGACAGACCAATGAACAAAAATTTGTTTTTTGGGTTCAGGGGACTCTAAAACGTGAAGATCTGTTCAAAACTCAAGTTCTAATTTTTAGGGTGAATCCAATACTTTCTTTATTGTAAAAGGAAGTAAAAATGTTGGATTGGTTTTCATGAGCAGTCACGGTCGGTAGATATTAAACGTTTCTATTCGGTTACCTTTCCTTACTTTGTCTGTTGTCATTACGTCAAAATGTCATTAAGAACAATTAGGAAATATTTAAAATGTTTGGTTCCATACAAAATGTTAGAAATATGGATTTACTTTTATGAAACCTTACATATTTATTAAATTAAGTACATTTGTTAGTCTATCTGTGTATGAGAAAAATTCTCATAAGAGGACCTTTTTCCAATATCTGCAGTTAAAAATACGGTCAAAGGTATTTACCTATCTAAAAAGACGCAGATTGGTGAACATACCGCAAGCTTTTAATTTTACACAATTATAATGCATCTCATTTGCTAATATTCTCGAAGTACAAAATATAAAGTCGGCTAAACTGCTAAACAACTGATATTTAACAGCAGTTAAATCACCTATTGTCGATAATATCAATTGTTCCATAAATGCCTCCTTGAGACCCTACCTACTAATTTTTATTTTAAAAAACGATTAAATTAGAATTGCCCAGTGATGTCACAGTTTCTGAAGGAACAAGTAAAGAACATTTACATAAATGGAAATAATTCAGAAAAAACGATTAAACAAATAAAACGCAAAAAACTGTCTCTGTAGTCTCAGGAGAATACAGTGTAGCAGTTTAAGGGTTAAAGAATTTATTGATAACATCAACTTACCTAGCAAGCATGAACCACTTTCATTCGATCTGATGTATCCTTGTACACAAACATACCTATAGATCTCTCTATAGAACTGGACAAATATCTAAATTCCTAAACTAAATTTTTTAGATGCACTAAAATTAATTTTAAATAATACTTCTCTTACAACAACAACATGTATTGTCAAAATTTCGAGTACCTATGGGGTTACCAATTTCAAGCAGTCTAGCTGAATTTGTATTAATGTAAAAAACCTCATTTACAATAATCACATATCAACGTTTTATCAACGATATTGTAGATGACATCATTATGGGCTCATATAAAAACACGATAAAAACAATTTTCCAAACGTTACAAAAGTTCAACGAAGACTACAATTCCCGATTAAAATGAAAATAAAAATAAATCAATATTTTTTTTGATCTAACATTAAGTAGAGAAAATAAAGGAAAAATTTGCACCAGTTGGTATAGGAAGAAAATAAAAACTAATAAATATTTAAATTTCAACTCAAACTTAGCTATTACATATAAAAAAGTGTAATATCATGACTATTTGAACGTGTAATTATTCTAGCTCATAAAAATATCATAAAAACATCTTAAAACAATTACAAACATACTTTAAAAAATAACTACCCACTTAACTTCAGAAATAAAAACATTAAGATAATATTAAAGATTTCGCAAAATCGAAACAACTGTAATAATTCTATCAGTCTAAAACCAAATTTTTTGAATAAAGATTTTAACAATTAACAAAAAACCAAAGTATACACTACAATTTCATACATTCCTTCATTATCGGAAATGATAAAAGATAAAAATAATCTAAAAAACAATATCAATACGGTTTTTCAAAATCGTAACATTTTAAAAATCTATTTTACGCAATCCTTCGAAACTAAACAGACAAAAATTTAAAATCACATATAGTATGTCAAGTAAAATGTAGTAACTGCGAAGCCAAAAAATAATGGCACGGCGTAAACAATCGATAAAAAGAAAATTATTAACACCAAACAAAACTAATACAGCACTATCAGACCATGCAGTTGACCATGTACATAACCTTAACCTAATTACTTCAAACATTTTACACAATCATTTTAAAAAATGCTTACTATTAGGATGTATAGAAATTAAAAACCACCTAAAACAATTAACTACAAAACAGCACACAAACATTAAAAAAAATTTATAATATATTTTTTAAATAATTGGTTTATATAAACATTTTCTTTGCTAAAAACTAATTTTTAGTTTTTCCTTCTTAGAGTAAAATTTGGTTATGATTTAAATTGTCCTAGACATTTTCAATTCATTAGTGTGCTTATTACACAAATGGAATCATATTTATCAATACATTGCTCATGTCACGCTACTTCTTTTATTACTTTTATCGTTTTCCCCAGCTTACTGCCTTTTTATTGAT
>CALNHX010009557.1:0-48682 GCA_940337035.1 Agriotes lineatus | reverse complement strand
AATATCCCACCTGCACTGATTAATAATAATAATTTTTTCTTGCTAATCAAAAAACTGATCGGTAATATTCAGTGCACTGGGGAAGTCACGAGTGGTAATTTACTGGAAACACTGTAAAAATTAGCTGAATACTTATTATCACTTGCTAAATTGCTGACATTTTGTTGCAAGCTTCTTAATTATTTTTTTCATTGTGGACGTTTTACTGCAAATTTACTGAACTTTTGCCACAGGACACATTTAGATTTGCTGAAAACTTACTGCAAATTTGCAGCTAACTTACTAACTTTTAGCTGCTAATGTACTGAAAATTCCCTGCTAAATTTTTAGATATTTTTTAGGCTTGCCAAAATTCTGATCTTAATGACTTTGTGCTGCATATTTACTAATTATTCTTTTAAGTTTCCAACCCTTAAATGCACAGTTACAAAAAATTCTGTATTACAGAAAACTTTGTTGATAAATTGCTGGAAACTCACCAATTTTTTACTGGAAAAACATTGAATATTTTCTGAAAACTCACTAAAAAGTACCTGCTAAATTTCTGGAATTTTCCTACAAACTTCTTCATTCGTTTTTCAAACTTGACGACCTTTTACTGCAATGTTATTGAACTATTGCCACAAAAATATTGAACAATTTACTGAAAACTACTGAAAATTCCCTGCTGAATGGTTTGAGACTTACCGACATGTTGCACGAGTATTGCAACTTTTTTTGTGCAGATTTGCCGAAAGCTTGCTGTAAACAATACAAATTTTCTGAAAATAGTTTGTACTGCCCTTACGGACTTTGTTTCTGCAACTTTACTGATTGTTTCTCCAACCTTTAACTGCAAACTTACTGAAATTTTGCCAAAAACTTTTAGAAAATATTGTAAAAAATTACCGAGCTTTTTCTGAAAACATTAAACTTACTGTTTTTGTTGGAAATGTACAGAGTACCCTCCTCAGCTCTGTTGTTTTCAGGCAACACTACAAACGTTTATAAAATAGTTAGCAAGCTTGCATATTTACTGCTTTTTAAGTTTTCAATCTTTATCTTCAAACTAGTGGCATTTTACTGCAAGGACATTATCAGATTGTTGATAACTTTTGCTGCTAAATTCGCAAAAACTCACCGACGTTTTACGGCAAACATTTTGAGTATTTGCTGTTGAATACTTACTCAAAATTCACTATTAACTTGCTAATATTTGATTGTAAACTTTCTGAAAATATTTTGAAAATTCACTGGCTTTGTACTGAACTTTTAGTGATTATTACACACAACTGTCACATGACTGATATCATCCAATGAGAATCATGCATTTTTTGAAAATCGACCAATCCCGAACTGATTAGCTGATAAGGGCTGCTTACCAAGCGATAAGTTCCCTAGGGATGATTATCGACCCCGTAGATGGTGTCATAATTAGAAATAGAAATGCAAGAAACAAGCAATTTGAATTTTTTGGCATTATTAGATCAATTTTAAATCATAATTCGTACACGGGTTTTGTGTAATAATCTTCAAAATATAAACGCGGGCAACACACTTACCTACATATAATTTTGCCCGTGCCAAGAGTCATCGTGCTGGTTGCCCTTAGAAAACTGCCCTCGAGCAAGCCCTCGGGACAGTTTTCATTGCAACCAGCACTCGACCCTTGGCGTGTGAAAAATTATCGGTAAGTATGTCTCGCCCTTGTTATATTACTATTGACAATATACTGCAAACACAATAAAAATTTGCTGAAAACTTGCCAAAAATTCTCAGCTAATTACTGACATTTTGCTGCAAGCCTCCTTTTTTCCAATTTGGTTTTTTTGTACTGCAAAGTTACTGAGTATTTGCTGCAAACACATTGAAAGTTTGTGGACAACTTACTGTAAATTCCCTGCTAAGTTGTTGATATTTTTCTGCAAATTTAATGCAAATTCCTTGTTAAATTGTTGATTTTTAATATTTTACAATCTTTTCTGAAAAATTTGCTGCAAACTTGCTAACTCTTAAGTTTCCTGCAAATACATTGAAAAATTTCTTAAAATGCATTATTGATATTTGACAACACACTTCCTAAAAAAATATGCAAACTTATTGACTCTGTGCTGTAAATTTACTGCACGATAGAAATTTTCAGAAAGCTTTCTGAAAATTTGCTCCTAAATTGCTGAAACTTTGCTACAAACTTAGAAAATATATTGTACATGCAATATTACCTACCTTTTCTGAAAACTTACTGAAAATTTACTGTAAGTTTCTTGACATTTTGCTGAACTTTCTGAAAATTTGAGAATATCCTGCTAAATTGTTGCATTGTTTGCAGGGGTGTCAACATTTTGCTGCAGGTTTTCTGCATGCACTGCAAACTTTCAGAAAAGAATTAGCAAACTTGCTAACTTTAAAGTTACTGAAATTTTACTACAAGGACATTAAGTAGTTGCTGAAAAATGTTGCTGCAAAATTCCTGAAAACTGACCAAATTTTTATTGCAAACACGTTGAATATGTGTTGCAAACGTGCTCAAAATACCCTGCAAACACATTGAGAATTTGTTAAAAATTTACTGACAATCCGTTGTTAATTTGCGGAACTTTGCTGCAAGCATATTGAAAATTTAGTGGAAGCCTACCGAAAATCCCTGCAAAGTTGATGAAATTCTTCTGTAAATTTCTTGAAAATTCGTAGTAAATTTGTTGATTTTGGTTATAAATTTGCAGACCGTTGACTGCAAACCTATGGAATATTTTTTTAAAATGTACCACTATCTTGCTCATACATGACTGCACACTTCTGAAAATAGTTTGTAAACTTACTGAAAGTTCTTTGTTTTGCTACAAAATGGGGTCCAACATTACCGACTTTCTTGAAAACTTATAAAAAATGGTCTTCAAACTTGCTGATATTCTACTGCAAACTTCTAAAAATATTTTCAAAACTTCACCAACTTTTTTTTTGGAAATTTACTGATAATTCACTCGCTTCACTTCAATTGCTGAAATTTTGCTTCTAACTTGCAAAACTTTTACCTGTAAACTTACTGAATATTTCCTTAAGATCACTGCAAGCTTGCTAATGAATGTTGCACCCTTATTGACATTATGCTATAGAATTACTGGAAATACCTTGCAAGTTTGCTGAAAATGCTTTCATCTTACAAAATTCTTTAAAAAACCAAAGTTTTTCTCGTCCGGCTAGCGGTAAATGTAAAATAATAATTATTTATTTGGTCATGGGTTCTAGGATACATTTTTACAATGACTGTTTATAAAAATTGGAACATTTTATGGTCTGATTAGAACATCCAATAAAAAGTACGACTGTCATTTAGAAATCTGAAATTCTCAGTTTGAAATTAGAAAATTTGTCTTTGACATCTGTATAAATTCATTTATTCAAACATTCTGTTGCTATTTGGTAGCAGTCAACATCCTCTTAAAACACTATAATAGTTATTTATGTCTTACCAGTACCTTATTAGCTCTTAACAACTTCGATACGCGGGCATAAAAAGGATGATTATGCTCTAGGGCATTAAGGTTGCTATAGATTAATACAATACAAACACGAAGTTGACATTTGTCATTTTATTTATTTTCATTTACAATGAAAGAACAATTATTAAATGTACCAGTAATAGAAACACTTTTCCCGTCTAATTGTAAGGTTGCGGTATTTGATATTGAAGACCCTCCAGCTAGAAGTTTGGCGACTTTATTTTTGGATGCGATACTGTCTTCTAAATATCCTTCCACAACGCTCGAACTCCTCCAGCCGCCATGTCTTTTTAATGTAGTCATACTGGCTCCTGCGTCCGCTAGTAAGGTGGCTGATGTTCTTCGCAAACAATGACCTGTGTATTGGTCGGCATCTTTCAAATTTAAATATTTAGCTATGGTAGCAGGAATCTTTCCAAATGTATTTTTTCCAACAACCTGAGCACAACAGCGGCCGTTTCTATAATTTACGAAGTACCTCCGTAAGCCTTGTGGTCGCAACGATCCATATTTTCTTATCAGCTTCAAAGAACCCATTGTTTCGTCATCAATAATGGTAAAAAATACGTTTCTTGTCGGTTTTTGTTTCGGGTATGGTCACAACAATGACTTCACCCCTGTCGTCTATATGATTAATTAACATATTCACTAATTCTTCCCGCCTGCAACCTCCAAACACCCCAAATAACAGCGCCACTTTCATCATCAGAAACGTTTCGTTTGGTGCTTCCTGAATAAACTTTATCACTTCCTCTCGAGTTAAAACCTTCGATTTTTTTGGTTCATATCCTTTAGATCTTTGTTTTAAAAAAGCTACTAACTTGGGGTATTTTCCAATGTCAATATTTTGGTTCAGTAGTACTGTTTCTTGAGCATAGAAAACTTTGTCCAGAGCGAGTTTGCAGCAAACTTTCCAGACTGTAAATAAGTAAACAAATTACCATAATGATAATAACAGTGTGAGACATACCAATTCTTCAAAATATCCCAACAAAACTGTTTCATTAATGAGTGCAACACCATTGTCTACCATCCATTCTTGAAATTTGTCAAATTCCACTTCGTACAATCCTTTTGACTTTCGGGGTAATATATTTTCCGTTGCTCTTGCTGCTCTTTCGAGAATTTCTTTGGGAATTTCAATAATTTCTCCGTTATTCATCATTTTGTATTTCGTTCTGTCAGCGTTTTGTGCAAAACAAACTTTTGGTTGTTTAGATACTTTCCCTAGTTACCAAATTCACAGACCACTCGTCACGATAAACTTCAATCATATCAATATTAAATTATTGTTCTCCAAGGTATAGAACTGGGGGTAAGACATAAAATATTGTATGTACCACGGGCATTACTTGATGTCTATGCCCTCTGGCGACTTAAAAACTCTCGGGCCTAGCGGCCCTCGACCTTTTAAACTCGTCGCCCTCACGCATAAACATCATAATAATGCCCTTAATTCATAAATAACTATTACGTGGCAAGTTTAGTAAATTAGCCTTTATGGGCAAACCAGATAATTTGCAGGGAGAGCGATGTAGGAGCGATCCCTGTAATCCGGTGAGCCCCAATAAAGGCTAATTGCAAGCGAGCCGCGTACAACGTTTTATTTCCTCTTGGGGAATATCCTAAAAATTAATATTAGTGATTAATGAAGGATGTGATTATTAAAAAACAAGGTGCTTGTAAAGATTTTACAGGCATCTGGCCTGTAAAGACTCTTTTACTGGTCAGTTCAGACGACAGTAAAACTTTACAGGCACTTGGCCTGTAAAGACTCATTTACCGAGTCAGCTCAGATGACAGTAATGATCGTTTAACAAGTCAAGAGGAAATAAATATATGTACTTGGTTGCCTAAAGATGAGCAATATGTTATCCATGGATATGAATTCTAATGGCTTCATTTTTATCATGTAACTAAATAACAATAGTTAGAAAAATTACTATTTTATTACGAACCAAGCTAATTTGAGATATGTTTTTGATATATTATTGAATTCTCTTTACATGTAACCTTAACTTTCATTAAGTTTTGTGTTAAAATTACTATGACTAAAACTAATTTAATCCTTTTTTGTTTGCTGTACTAATAAATAACATTCTTTTGCAGAAGATTTTAAAAAGGTATATCTCATCCTGTACAATTTGCTAATGTTCGTTGGCTTTACATATGTGGTGAGTGTATTGGGAGTTCGATACTTAAAGAATGGAATTGACTGTTTTCCTGGGACGTTTGAAGCAGTTGGAGGGGCTGTTAAATTTTTACATGCTCTTCAGCTTTCTGAAGTGCTGTTAGCTGCACTTGGAGTAAAATCTGGGGGTGTTATAGCTCCACTGCTGCAAAGTGGAGGAAGATTTATAATTATTTGTATGCTAATCGACCCAGAGCCAAGGCTACAAGAGCAATCAGTAATATATTATTTATATCTTATTTGGTCCATTGCTGATATGATACGGTAAAATTAAAACTATATATTTGTTTATTATCATGTTGTGTCTGTTTATGCTCTACAGATACCCATACTACATTACTCAGCTATGCAAAATTGACATTTCATTTTTAACCTGGATGAGGTATACTGCATGGATTCCACTATATCCAATTGGATTTTCCTTAGAAGCCACTGTGATATACAAAAGCATTCCATTCTTGGAAGATTCTGGCAGATTCACTTATACATTGCCTAATTCGTACAACTTCACGTTTGCCCCTGCCACTCTCCTTAGGATTTTGCTCCTGTTCTTCTTCATTCCTATTGCGGTTACGCTAATATCGCACATGTATCAAGCTCGACGAAAAAAGCTGGGTTCCAAGAGCTGGAAAAAAATCAAATAATTTGATGACGTAATAGTAGTTTGTACCATTAAAGGTTTTTATATAGCACTTTATATTTTGTTATTTATGTATAGAATACGTATTTTTTTAATGTTTTGTTATAGTACAAAATGGATTTAGTAGTTATTTTTTGTTATGTGTGTGGGAGTCTACTGGGACGATAAACTCTGAATATAAGGAGTGTGGTTTTGATTAATGTATTATTTTTCAATAAACGATTAGGATTTTAATCTTGTTTTAATGTGTGTTATAATATACAAAGCTCAGAATGTATAAGACAGCAATACGTCCAACAGTCACGTGCATGAGCAAAACCTGGGTCCTAAATAAAGCTAACCAAAATCAAATAAGATACGGGAACGGAAAATAATAAGTAGGATTTTTGGCGGAAAAAGAACGGGAGTTCGGATGGTAAAGAAGAAGCACCGACGAAGTGAATATGTTTATACTGAAACAGATCCAAAGCAATAGTGATGAACACAATGTGACTGTATATGTATGTATGTTCTCATAAAATGTAGTGAAGATGTGAATCAAGCAGAGCTTCATCAAGGTCAAGTATACAGGGTGTATACATACCAAGTGTGAGTATTCTGTGTCGAGATATTCTTAATTAATTTTGTTTTTCCTTCCTGACCTTTTAAGTGGCTACCAGTCCTCAGAGGTGCCATTTGGTACAAAGGTATATTTGACATAATCTTCTTATTTTGATTCCAAGATTCATTTGAATACACCCTTTCAGATAGATAAAAGTATACTAGAGGCATTGGTATTTACATTAAAAATACTTTTTCTATGACTGCTCTGAAAATAGCCAAAAAAACACTCTTAACTAACTGAAAAATCTTGCATTTTACACAGCGTGCGACATCGATGTCGCACACTGAACTTCACGTGTATATTTGAAATCTAGGCGGCAGCTTGCAGTCGTAGAAAAAGTATAATGTACAATACGTGTGAAAAGCACTTTTCACACGAGTGGAGCAGTTTGGTGATCACGATCTGCAGGTGAGTGGCATAAAGCCCCACGAGTTGTACAATATACTATTGCACACCCATCGTGTGAAATGTCATTGATAATGAACCTTTCAAACAGTTAAGGGTAATCATAAAATTCAATAAAATTCACTTGGTCTATAGACCCTCCAATAAAAATATCAATAATTTCTTGAAGTGCTAAAGGGAACCTTATCTGACGAGATCTCTACATGTCAAGAAATAGTTTGTGCCAGTGACTATAATGCTAATGCAAACAAGTTACACTCTCTTAAATAGGTACTTATAATATTTTTCAAGTCATAGATGAGCCAATGACATCCACGCTGCAATGTTTTCATTAATCATTCTAAACTTTTGCTTGTATTCAAAACTTACAGAGATTTTTCTAAATTTAATCATGCTAAATTTGTGAGGGACTTGCAGTTTCTACCGCTTTACCTTTTGACAGATATACCTGATATTGATTTTAATTCACCTTCCTAAATAGTCATATCACTAATTTGGTTAACATTCATGCTCCAGAAAAATCTGCTCGTTTTACAAAAAAAAAACTGTACATAGATCACAGAAAGTTAAATTTATGAAGTCTCATAGAGACAAAGCCTATAAACGTTACAAGAAAACAAAGAAGGTTGCCCACCCACTTTAATTATTACAAATCCTTAAGAAACCTTGTTACTACATCATGCAGGAGTGAGAAAAAAGTTTACTTAGAGCATAAACTGCGCCGCCACGAGTACTCAAAGAGTGTATGGAAAGAACTAAGTGAAATGGACATTTACAATAAATCCAAACAAAAGCAAATTCCTCCTGATTTTTTTTCGGTTAATGATTAATTCTGAATTTAAATCAGTAACGTTACTGAAGAAGAGATTTATAAAATTACTAGCAACATGCCCGTTCTTCGTACGGACTACAAATGTTTTTTCTTCTAAATCTTAAACGAATTCTAGAATGCTCCCCTCCTTCTTCACTCAATACGCTAAACTAACCAATTTTGAAAACGCATTTCCTAGCACTTTGCTACTTAACTAAAGGACCCTTCTTGTCAAATTTTAAGTTCCTGGTACCAGGATTACTACAGATCCGTATTGTTGAGTTGGTGCTTTATCCTTTATACATATAGATTATAGCGGAATACCCGTTTCATCCCCTTGTAGGTGAAATTTCTGAAAACTTTTCTACCTCATCTTAGTCTAAAATCCACCCATAAGAAAAAAACAATAATTTTAACCCCCTACCCCTTTTTAGTGTTGCCTTTTTTTACACCTTTAGGGGTAATATATAAAACACCCTTAAACGCCTTTGAAAAGATTTTAAAAAATACATCTATATGCAAAAAAAAGAATGTTCTAAGTCATAAACATAGGAACTACGAATGGTTCTTTAATTCACCCCAAATCCAGATGTGCACTTTTAGGGGTTGATTAGGGCAAAATCCTGAAATACGTTTCTAGGTATTTGCATTCACAATCTTCGGAAGTAAACAGCAAGTCGCTATCTCATCGGGTTTTGGAGATATTGAGGAACTCGTGAAAACACATTTTACCCCTTTTCACCCCCGTAGGGGTTGAATTAAAAAAATCCCTTTTAACCCATTTGATTGTGAAATGGAACTCACAGCGAAAAAAATTATTAATTTTAACCCCCTACCCCTTTTCAGTTTTTCCAAATCTTATCGGGTGTATGAGATATTGAGGAACTCGTGAAAACACATTTTACCCCTTTTCACCCCTGTAGGGGTTGAATTTAAAAAAATCTCTTTAAACCCATTTTATTGTGAAATGGAACTCACAGCGAAAAAAATTAATAATTTTAACCCCCCTACCCCTTTCCAGTTTTTCTTCCTTTTACCCCTTTAGGGTTAGAATTTTCAAATTTTCTTACACCCCTTTCTAAATATTTTAATAATACATCTATATGCCAAAAAATAATGTTCTAACTCAATAAATATAGGAGATACATAGAGTTCTTTAATTGACCCCCAATCGATATTTGCACCTTTAGGGGTTGATTAGGGCAAAATCCTAAAATACGTTTCTAGGTATTGGCATTGGTAATTTTTGCAAGCAAACACCAAATCGATATCTTATCGGTTGTAAGAGATATTGAGGAATTCGTGAAAACACATTTTACCCCTTTTCACCCCCTTAGGAGTCGAATTTCAAAAAATCCCTTCTTAGCACTACTTTATGTAACAAATTTAACCTTCCACCCAAATTTCAAGTTTCTACTACCAGTGGTTTCGGCTCTGCGTTGATTAGTCAGGGTTGTGACTTTCCTTTATATATATATAGATATACAGTGTGGTCCATTAAGTGTGCAACAAATGGGACATTTTTTTATTAGTTGTAAAACCGAAATTTAAATACCGCCAAAAGTTAGTGCATGTTCGATAACCATATCAGATGCCCTTAGAATGGCTTCAAGTCAAACAATATACAGGGCAGGACAAAAAATATGAAATTTGTTCAAGAATAAAGTTACCTTATTTAAAAAAATATAGCAAAATTTTATTGAGAAAAGTTGTTTAGAATCAAAAG
Organism: Agriotes lineatus; assembly: GCA_940337035.1. Classification (NCBI taxonomy): domain Eukaryota; kingdom Metazoa; phylum Arthropoda; class Insecta; order Coleoptera; family Elateridae; genus Agriotes; species Agriotes lineatus. The sequence continues at coordinate 38,826 of CALNHX010009557.1, read as the reverse complement.
TTATGTTCAAATACAAAGTCACGGCCTGCTATTCGAATTTTGATTCTTTTTTTGTAAAATTTTGTATTATCCCCGTATGATACATATTTTTATTATTCTGATTTTATTAAGAGTTTTTCGTATGTAAATTATTATTAGTAAAGCATTTGCCTTGTTAAGAAGAATATTTGCGAAATTCTAAAGTTCTGTTAAATATCGTTGCAACAAACATGAAGTGGACGCTTACCTAAAAAAATATAAATCCAAGTAAATTTTACAAATACGCTTCAAGTTGCTAAAAGTTATTTAAAAGGGATGTGCTTGTGGCTACTTTAAATACATATAAAATCAAAATAATAAAAACCTGTATCATACGGGGGTAATACAAAATTTTCCAAAAAAGAATAAAAATTCGAATAGGAGGCCGTGACTTTGCATTTGAGCATAACTTTTAATTCTAAACAACTTTTCTCAATAAAATTTTGCTATATTTGTTGAAATAAGGTAACTTTGTTCTTGAACGAATTTCATATTTTTTGTCCTGCCCTGTATATTGTTTGACTTGAAGCCATTCTAAGGGCATCTGATATGGTTATCGAACATGCACTAACTTTTGGCAATATTTAAATTTCAATTGTACAACTAATAAAAAAATTTCCCATTTGTTGCACACTTAATGGACCACACTGTATATATAGTTCAGGAAAATTAGTCAGCTAATTATCTTCTTATAATAATATTTTGGACGTTTCGTCAGCTCAGCTGACTTCCTCAGAAAATACACAACACGTTGAAATACAATATACTATATTGTAAGAATTATTAACCTTAGAACATTGTACAAACTCACTATCTCAAAATTTCAATCGACATTACATAAGGTAAGAGTAAATATACATTGTTTAAGTGATCCAACCTTAATCTCATTTTCCTTTTAGTAGGTATATTGTATTTCAACGTGTTGTGTATTTTCTGAGGAAGTCAGCTGAGCTGACGAAACGTCAAAAATATTATTACCTATAAGAAGATAATTAGCTGACTAATTTTCCTGAACTAGGTATATATATACCTAAAAAACAGCTGTTATAAACAAATATAATAAAATTATATGTAGTATTAAATCCTTGTCGTCAAGTGTTGACAATATTAGTATCAGTAAAACTTTGCAACTCCTAATTTTGCAGTACATAACACACATTTTCAACTTTAGTCTTGTTAACAATATTTTTCCATCACTAAGTTATTCCTTTGCCTAAAGTAAATCAACCAAACGAATTAAAAGATCTCATACCAATAAGTTTATTATGTAGCATATCAAAAATTTTAGAAAGTCAGTTATTTTCAAATACATGCATTTTTTTAAATTTCAACTAATTTCCAGAACTGCAGTCCGGTTTTAGAAAAGGCAATAGCTGCACAACCTCTCGTTTAAACATTACCGACGATATATTAAAAGCTATTGATCGTGGCATGTTAGCGGTTTTCATCTTGCTAGAATACCCAAAGACCTACAACAGGATCAATCACAAGATTCTTAGTGCCGTACTTGCATACTTAAAATTTACTAATGATGCCTCTAAATTAATTCAAAATTACTTGGAACAATAGATCACAATTTGTAATTCTAAAAAACGAATAATCTGAACTTCTTGGAGTCAATACCGGAGTCCCTCAAGGTTAAATACAACACATTTAATTTAGCTCAATCATCGTTCTATGGAAAATCACATGCATATGCAAACGATACTCAATTACTTTATTTGTTTAACATTAATCATGACGCTGCAATTGACAATATCAACCAAGACCTTAAAAATCTGATCAAAGCATCCAAAAGTCACTGTTTGGGTTCAAATTTGAAGAAAACTAATACCTAATGTTCATTACGAATAAAGATTGAGATAAAATAAACAGACCGCGTCCTATTCGTATTACTTTAAATAGTAGAGAAAAAATTTATTCCTCTAGAATAAATTGAAATTAAAGTCTGAACCTGAGTGTAAAGATATATGTAAAACACGTTTAAACAATTTATTGAACGGAATGCAGAATTTCACTGAAAGAGAGATATGAGAAATGTGAAGATGATATCACAATCAAGTATATTAATAATTTACCCACGATTGTTACAAAAACCAAATTGTTCTAGCAGCAAAATATTCATGAGCTATTATCAAAATGTCCGTAGTTTGTGTGGGAAAATGTTTGAATTTGTGTCTAACGTGAGTGATTGTGAATTTGATATAATTACACTAAGCAAAACGTGGTTATCGGATGATACCAATACGAGTTTTTTTGTGCGAGTATGTAGAGTGGCGGTATTTAGAGAAAAACGCCTAACTTTACAAGTTTTTTCTTGTGAATAATAATCTTCTGTTGAAATTTATGATCATTAATTTCGATGAAAATTCTTTCATTCTTGAAATTGGTATTTAGATAAAATGCATATGAATGCCAAATGCAATTTATACATCTCCAATTCAAGTCTGCTTCTTTTGCTATAACGATATTTAATTTCCATGTCCAACCATTTTCTTTCAGCAAATGTTATAACTGAATTACTCTTTCTACAATTGGCACTAACTTTAATGTTATAAAAATTTGGAAAAACATGGATTTTACAGTCGTTTAGAAATTTAATATCTGCCTGCAAATTCTTAACTTTAGAACTTAACTTATGATAGATACCTGTTCATCTCCTGTGGCCGGGTAGCCATCTTGAATAAAACACTACTGGAGCCTGTTGTTTGAAAATATTACAAATTCGTTGAAACCCCACACGATACAAATATTTAACAACTGCTAAATACGTATTTTGACAGCCAAGCTGTCATCAGCAGTAGCTACGTTGATTTGGATAAAAATGCCACATCTTTGAAAATTGCCCAAGTAGTTGATAAGGATTTACTTCGACACGAAGTGTACGAAGTATTGAAATTCCCTCATATCGAAAACCACTCTGAGTCAAATATCTCTAAAATTCGAGCCAACCGACTAATGAACCCACTATATCAAATCTCCGTCTCGGCGGTGCGGATCTTTTGGTGAAGATCCCAGCCCACTAGATCAATCAATTGGGGGGTGCCTAAACGTGCTGTGCGGGGGATGTATGTTCGTATGTGTACACGATTCCGGTCGCCAGGAACCTTCCTGAAGTCTTGGATCGTTTTCATACGATAGGTCCTCCGAAAATGAAGGCAACATCAACTTTTGAGCTGTGGTCGTCGGCAAAAATTTTTTTTTTATTTTTTTTATTTTTTTTTTATAAATAACTGGTTCATAGCATTTCATTGTATTAGCGAAACGGAGTGATGCTGAGTATCGAAGTATTATTGGAAAGCACGGAAGGGCGTTTTTCTTGGGTGGGGGGTACCGTATATTTAATTGTTAAAAACGAGACTTCAGAATCCTTTAATAAGGACGAATTGACTTTTTAAATAGGGGTTTAACATTCAATTTAAGTCATACTAAACCACCTTTAGAAGATATCGTTGCCGATATCAAAAGTTCAATTGCCACTTTAGACGAACAGTCTAAAGAATTCATTAGAAGAGCTTGCAAAATTAAAATTTCGGAAAACCTGAAAGATAGAAAAGGTGAAACCACTGAATCGATTAAAAAAAACATGAACTTATTAAGGGATTGCGCAACAAGGGATGTTTTTATCTAAAGGCTGACAAAGGTAATAAGATTGTTATTTTAGATAAACAGGACTATTTTGATAGAGTAGGTACATTGCTTAACAATGGACCCTACAGAGCATTTAAAAAGTCTCCCCTAAGGAGCTTTATTGTTAAAACACATGATGTGATGAAGTCCTGTCTCACACTTATTACTCCAGCCCTTAGATATAAGCTGACTCCTTCTAATCCAGAAATGCCAAAAATGTATTGTTTACCTAAAATACATAAGCCAAGCAAAACGGTGAGACCTATTGTTTCTGGTATTAACTCCCCGACTTACCTCCTATCTAAATGGTTAACAAATGAATTTAGAAACTTGCCAAAACTTCAAAATAATTTTTCGTTTTAAGCCCCCCGAGTGACTAGAGATGCTTTACGCATGTATATAGTACAATATTTTATCTACGATAGAAAAGCCGGTGAATATTAAAAAAAAATTAAATGTAAATTACGATTGCCAGCAACCGGTCGTAATTTTGCGTATTTTAAACATTTTAAAACACATTGCTACTGACAACGTGCCTAATGAAATCTTTTAAACACGTTACTACTGACAACATAAACTAATGAAAACATGTTATTAAAGAGTCGTTTTACAATCTTAAAACTGCCAACTAAAAGGCAATTTTACACACTGTCGTAGATAAATAAAATTAAAGATTTGGAACTTGGTGAAAGCGAGATTCAAGTTTCATTTGACGTGTGTTCTTTGTTTCCAAACGTACCAGTCCCAGAAACTATGACATATATGCGGGAAATACTTACGGATAATAATATGGATTCAAACAAAATTGACGAGTTAGATTAACTACACGTTGCATGTGTTATCCCTGATAAGCACAAAAATGGCGGTGGAATAATACTTACGTTAATGCTCAATGCAGCACTCAAAGCCCCCAATTGCCTCACTCAGCCAATGCCTAGCTGAGTCACTATCAATCGCTAATTAGGGGTCGCCGGTCAGCTTTCAGCCGAAGACGGCCGTGGGTTCGTTAGATGGGGTATGCACGCCACCAATTTAAGAATAACAAAACAGTTCCTAACCCCCTAATTCAACGATTGATAGGCTCCGCTCCAGCTAAATTGGAACACTGTAAACTTAATAAAACGGCGCAATACTGAAGTTAAACAATTAAGTGCAGGGGAGATAATTTCGTTTTATTCACTCGTAAAGCCGGGCACACATAAAATACATATATGTAAAAGTTTAGGGCCGATGTAAATGCATATAAGTGCCCCAAGGATCTTTGTTTACAGAATGGGGTGGCCAATTAAAACACCAAATCATAAAATAGGGGAAATTCCTGGAAGATCCCGAGGAGTGACGTTAATTTAAATTTGTGAATTATAAACGGGCAATCGCCCCAGGAATTTCTATAGCGCCCTACATAAAACAATTAAATTCTCATATTGTAGCTAAAGTGAAAGCTACGGCGAGGTGAAGCCTCGTACTTTACAGATTAAAATTCGTGATACGAATGATGCGTCCAGACAATAATCAATATCTCGCGCTGGTATATCCCGCTAATCCCAATTTAGAAGCAAATTACTGACGGCAGTCCTTTATCGATGGAAACACATACACGCGTGCAGCAAGGTTTACTTGCTGGCCACCGAAAGCACAGTTAGTAGAACAGCAATGGTTACCTTGAGCTGGTTCGAGACCGTCTTAGCGTTGATACATCACAGGGACGGACTTCCGTGAACTTGATGGCATAGCCAGGGAGGTCAGTAGCTCGTCAGTTGAGCGCTCCGAGATAACGCTATCAAAGAGCGCACGAGGTGCGCATCGGGCCGCAAGCTGTGGTATCCGGAGCTTAATTGGAGCCCATAACGTGGTGGGGACTAAATTATTGAAGCAAACGTTAGCGGATAGTCAAAAAGGGCTGAAAACGCTCGTACTCACACTAAATTCCCCAAATGTCTTGCTCGGAAAGTTTTGGCGTCAACAAAAATCTGCCGCAGGCAGTATCTCTAGATTTATACTTAGAGGAATGTCGAGACGTGCACAAATCCCCTATCCAAAGGGTAAGAAGTGTCTAGACATCAATAAACACCTTCTTTTCCAAAATCGCGGCCTCGAACAGCGTCAAAACTGCCAAGGACCTTCTTCGGTCGAACGCCGGGACAAGATGGATAATTTCCGCGTCGCGACCGTTCAACAAGGTGAGAGCGCAAAACCGATGCAACGGCGGCGTATCAGGTATGCGCAATGCCCGGACGCAATTTAAAAATACGTCAAAAATACAGTAAAGCGAAAATTGACGGTAACACATGTCCCAGAATTGCTTTCAAATAGATGGAAAATTCTATGAACAGCACGAAGGAACAGCAATGGGAAACAGCCTTTCCCCTTTCGTTGCCAACCTTCAGGGGCGGACTGGCAAGGGATTCCGGGATGCGATCGCATCCCGGGCCCTTGGGCCGTCCGGGCTCTAGCTCGCAGGTTGCCAGTGCCAATTTGGTACTTGCGAGTTATATTGGTCGTAGGCCTTCCTAAAATATAATTTTCGCAAGATTTGAATTGCGCGCTCGGGTAGTGTTACTAGTAGGTGGTTGTTACTAATTGGCGAAAAAAAAATCGGCTTCGGTGATATCGCCTCAAGCGGCTGGGGCTTCGCCCCAGGCCCAAGCTATACCGCACAACCTCGTGCGCCCCCTCACCCCCCACCCCAGGCACCCAGCATCCCGGGCCTATTAGTCCCAGTCCGCCCCTGCAACCTTTTTATGTCAAAATTCGAAACTTAATTTAAGAGGAACACAGAGCATTTCCCAAAGATTTGGTTTAGGTATGTGGACGACATTTTTGCTGTTTTTGATTTATCTAAATGTAGTATTGATAAGTTTTTGAATCAGTTAAATTCCAAATTTCCTAGCATAAAATTCACATATGAAATGGAAAACTAAGGACAACTGCCATTTCATACACACAATTTGATTAGGAAACAAAAAACAAAATTGCACGTGCGAAATTCCACAACTCTCGTCAATTTTAGAAGTGAAGGACTCAAGTACATCAAAATTCCGTTTCACCCGGCTACAAAGTGACTAGCAAACATTTTTAAAGAATCGGGCCATAAAGTTGTATATGGTTCAAACAACAATATTAGAAATTTGTTGGGAAATCCAAAAGACAAACTGATGACTTTAGAGAGATCTGGAATTTACGAAATTAAATGTTCCCATTGTGATTCTAAATATATTGGGCAAACACGTCGTAATTTTGGTACTAGGTTTAAAGAGCATTTAGCTCATTTTAGATTCAACAGATTCGAAAAATCGAGTATTGCCCAACATACTGGCTGTTTCCTAAAAAACGCCGCAACCCATAACTCCGTTGTTTTAAATTTTAGACCCAACAAACTATATATATTCTTAAATGGCAAGACAAGAGCTACCTTTTGACATCGCCCGTTTGAAAATATCTTTCAACTGTTTTGAGCAACGATGTTTAACTTTTTTATTTTAAATGGAACACCCTGTATATTTTTATATATTTGGATTCAGGCTGAAATTCTGCATGCAGTAGTATGCTTCATTTGTTTTTTGGACACTTAGAAATGTATAAAATATTTTTTTAATATTGCATGTAGACAGTCGTACAGTACCATAAAATTTTCAAGTGTGCGGTGGAAAACAATCAGAATGTTGAAATATTTTATTGGAAACAAATTTAAACAAAACTACAAAACGTATCTACAAGTATTGGTCAAACTGACCGCCACCTTGTTGAACACACAACTGACATCTTCTAGTTACTCCATTGGTCGCATTCAATATCAAATTGGGAGGTATTTTGCGACAAGCCTCAGAATTTCACCGTTTTCTGGACGTGTTAGATAAAATATTTCAACATTCTGATTGTTTTCCACGGCACACTTGAAAATTTTATGGTACTGTACGATTGTCTACATGCAATATTAAAAAATTATTTTATACATCTCTAAGTGTCCAAAAAACAAATGAAGCATACTACTGCATGCAGAATTTCAGCCTGAATCCAAATATATAAAAATATACAGGGTGTTCCATTTAAAATAAAAAAGTTGAATATCGATGCTCAAAACAGTTGAAAGATATTTACGAACGGGCGATGTCAAAAGGTAGCTCTTGTCTTGCCATTTAAGAATATATATAGTTTGTTGGGTCTAAAATTTAAAACAACGGAGTTATGGGTTGCGGCGTTTTTCAGGAAACAGCCTGTATTTACGAAACGGGTCATAGGCGTTAACTTCAACAAAGCAACTAAATTATTTTGAAAGCTTGGCCATTTTTAAGAAACGAGATAATAAACTTTTGAACAAAGATGGAGGACGGTGTACCTCCATCTTGTATGGTTTATTGAAGTTATATTGACCGTCGGCCATGTTAATTGGCGCTCGGCCACGCCGTCCGGGCCAGACAGTATAAATAGCTGTAAAATGCGCGGGATCGCCCACTTCCATTTGTGATTTGGTCACGAACATATCGTTGCCATTTTGCTGTGTAGGTTTTTCGTAGCTACCGATGATGACAGCATGGTTATCGAAATACGTATTTAGCAGTTGTTAAATATTTGTGTGGTGAAGGGTTTTAACGATTTTGTGATACTGTTATCATATTTAAGCGCGGCCGTTCGCTGGCTATATTTCTACACAATTTGCAATAAGGTATCTGGCTGGCACGCGACTAGCTCAAGTCGAAGAAGGCGTGCGGTCAATTAAGTTATGATGGAAAACCAGGGCGCCAGCGAACCACAAAGACAGCCAGAAACCTCGACACTCTACAGATGATTCGCAATCTAGGTTACTATAATTCTCGAAAGTATAGCTGCAAAAGGCTCAAATGGGCAACCACTAAATAAAACAACTAACAGGTTAAAGTTATCACAGTTTACTTGTACTTAACCCGATCTGGTTCAATTCAAATCACATAATAGTACAGAGTATCACAAATCAGGCTTTGCCAGCCAACAGCGGGAGGCTGTCCCAAATATTTCAATTTCACATTTAAAAATACATAAACAATACGTACAGTTATTTAGACATTTTACTTGGCTAGTGTGCGGCTTGACCCAGCGGGTACCTAAGATGTCGTATGGAGACCCGGGGCCTGGTGACGTCTACGCAACAGCTCAACTCAGCCACAGGGGCTTTATGGGTGCGCCCAGCATTTGGTGTGCTCTCGAATTTGTCAGCGTAAAACTTTGCTCTGGACACCAGCGATTAGTCCCAGAATTATGATGCTACAGGACTGGCCGAAAGGGGCCTCGCACGAAGACGCCGAGGAGTATTTCTATAGCAGCCAAGTTGCAGAATTTCTGTTATTGAGCCCGGCACGTCACGCTATTAACAAGATTAGAAAAACCCTAAGTAGAGCTTCAAAACACCAACGAAAACTTACCCCATACGGGCGAGCACGTGTTTGCTACAACCTTATAATCCGCTTAAAAGCGAGGCGAAGAACATCGCCCAAATTTCATCGTTCCTAAGGGAGAATCCGCACAAGCGTAACTATTCAAAACAGCTCAAAATTACCCTCTAGGACGACATTACAAATTGTAGCGGCTACAAAACACACATGCTTCAGGCAGGCAGCACCAAAAGGAAGATGCTCCTCGAAACCGGAAACTTGCCAAGGATAAAAAATCTTATCAACAACGACCCAATGCCGCCATTAGCGCAAATAATTTCTAACTCGAAGCGCGCGGAATTTGAATACTCCGACAGAGCTAAGATTCGGAGAGCGCTTCCCATGAAGTTACCAAAAATTGTAGAATTATGCGAAAAATCTAAAGAGAGCGCAATATTAACGTAACAACTCCCCCCCTTACCAAAACAGGAAAATTTCATAGAAATTTTTCGATAAGACTGTCGCGCAACCGTCAGTAGCTCGAAGCAACCGCACAACCACAAAAAAACGAAAGGCCCAAAACACCTCCTCAACACAAGAGGCCTCAATAACCACCAACACATAAAAACCCTAATAACCCGCACCACAATACACCCTTGGAGAGACGGAAGCGATCCCGAGCGGAACCCGCGGCTGGACCCTCTCCACGACAGGGATCGAGACTGCTCGTCGCTGCTGGGTGGTAAAGCTGCGCCGGTGAACAGCCCCGTGACAACCCGTCGCCAAGAAATCCCAACCACAAGAACCGTCCAACATCTCCCCACATCCCCACAAGCACCCCCCCTGACAACTTCCTGACAAAAAAAAAAAAAAAAAAAAAAACCCCGAGGCGGAAGCAAAACCCCACAGTTAAGGCACTGCTAGACCGAAAACCAATAACCCTTCCCACGATTAAATCCAGCAACCCATACCCACAACAATCCAAAAATTCCCCCAAAACGTCGGTTAGGATTCTTCTTTTGACGAAAAGGGGAGAAGGCAACCCCGGGAAAAGAGGGCGACAGACACCAGAAAAGCGAAAGGCAGAGCCAACACTCACGCGACTCAACACACACACTGATTGAGAGATCCTGCAGCACCCCGAACGGCCTGGAGGAAAACTCTACAATCTTTAGCCCATTCGCGACAAAGATCCACTCACCACAAAAGATCCCATGCACACCAGATCAAAGGGGAATAAAATGAAGCGTAACAAGATCCATCCAAATCACGCAAAGAAGCCAACTCAAACTCTCAAGAGCGCTATCACTAACATGATATAGAAATAAAAGCAACGATATGATAGGAAAATATGAAGGCGAAGAATGAAGGACCAACCGATTAAAATTAACTACAACACGGAACTATACACACCCATCACATTAGAAACCCCAGATCCACCACTCATTCCCACTGGAGGCCAACACACGAACAGCACCAATAAATCCTCGACGGGAGGTCTCAAGCAACCAACCAACAACTGAAGCTATGGAGCGTGAACAGCAGTACACTCAAAACGTCCATCGACAACAACGGCTCTGGAGAGCTTCACAAATAACTAGGCAGCAAAACTTCCCAAAATGAGTCACCACAAATGCTCAAACGAACCATCCGAGACTCCACAGGAGGGAAAGCCAGACGAAATCGCTCCCCTACAGTGACCTGGCCTACAATGCAGCAGAGGGAAGAACTTGATGACAATGTTCACTAACGGTGACCTGCCCTACAAATTCCCAACCAACCACCCTAAAGGCTACACTACTAAACGCCAAACCAAACTCAAAAGTGTTCTCAACGAACGCAAACACCAACAAACACAACACATCCCCAAGTGGAGATCTCACTAGAAGTTCATCAACAACCGAACCAGTGCACGCAGACAGCAGTCCCCACCAGACTCAACTCAACATCAAGGCGTAGTACCTCGCACAATACGATGCTCTACAGCAAATCCAAAATGCAAACGTGCCAACAGTACCAAAACCAAATACAAAATTGAACTACTGCCAACAAACTACTTCAGCGTTGATAAGGGAGAAACTAGATGAAATAATTCCCTAAAGTGACCTGCCCTACAAATGCCCAATCAACCTACAATACCTCACACGAAATTCAACAACAGCTGGAATAACCAATCACAGCAGCAGAACATACCAAAGACTTCATTCGGCAACAAAGGCTCAAAAGAAAACTACAGAACAATGACTCGGAAACAGATGCAGGTCCCACAAATCCGGAACGAGCCGTACTCTAAATGAGTAAACGAAACCGTTCTCCATCTCCAAGCACTCCCAAAAGCGAAACCACAACAAAGATTCGAGACTCACTTGTGGATCGAAATCCGCGTGAGCGATATGGATACCGTAACAACAACAAAAAAAACAACACAATACGCATAGCTGAAGGCAACCATACAACAACAGCTAAGCCACCAAAATCCCAAAAGGTATCCAACAAAACCCAACAAGCTAACTCAAACCTACACTAAAGCGAAAGATGAACTTCACTCGACACGAATGCAAGTCAAACCACACAATGAACCCAACTGCTAACTGCAAGCTACTCCAGTGTTATTATAGGAAGAACTAGATGAAATAGCTCCCCACAGTGACCTTCCCTGCAATGCCCTACCAACCTACCCTAGCGGTATAAGAGGAGAAAAACAAGATGAAAACGTTTCCTAATAGTGACCTACCCTACAAATGCCCAACCAACCACCCTAACGGTATAAGAGGAGAAAACAAGATGAAAGCGTTTCCTAATAGTGACCTACCCTACAAATGCCCAACCAACCACCCTAGCGGTATAAGAGGAGAAAAACAAGATGAAAGCGTTTCCTAATAGTGACCTACCCTACAAATGCCCAACCAACCACCCTAGCGGTATAAGAGGAGAAAACAAGATGAAAGCGTTTCCTAATAGTGGCCTACCCTACAAATGCCCAACCAACCACCCTAAACATAACTAGAGAGAGACATTACGTCACAGCGGAGTCATCATAGGGCTTCAAGTCCTTCGCATGCCAAGTACCTTTCAGAACACGTCCATCTGGATCATTCAGTTCATAGACCCATCGGGAGAACTTCCTATTGACGTAAAAAGGGCCAACAAACTTAGAGGCGAGTTTAGCCGTGAATTGACGAGCGGCATCAGACAGAACGTAATTCCTACGCAACACAGGCTGTCCAGGAACATATTCCAAGGGACGCCGACGAAGATCATAACGGGCCTTAGAACTTTGATACGCCTTTCCCAATCGGCGCTTAACATCAGCGTAAAGTTTACCCAAAAAGGCAGCACGCGTATCTAGATCTCGACTGCGATCAAACTGAAATTCAGGATCTCCACCATCTGGGGTAGGCTCATGCTTCAATGCAATCTCTCGACCAAAATTTATGAAATAGGGGGTTTTCCCCGTGACCTCATGAACCGAAGTACGCATCGCACAAGCTACATGGGGAAGATATTTGTCCCAGTCTTGATGATGGTCAGACACATAGGCCGTCAACATGGTTTTCAACACCCTATTTATCCGCTCCGTAGGATTGGCTTGAGGATGATAGTTGGCCGTAAAGGAGATCTTGCAACCGTACTTGTTGGCTAAGGATTGAAACTCGCGACTACGAAATTGGACGCCATTATCACAAATGATGCGCTTCGGGGCACCGAACATTAAGAAAACATCTTCCTCGAAGTGACGCGAGACCGCGTTAGCCGATGCGGCACGCAAAGGGAAAGCCAGCGCAAATTTACTGAAACAATCTGCCACAACCAGAATGTAGGCATACCCACGCGACGAACGGGGCAGGGGTCCGACAATGTCACCACAGATAACCTCCCAGGGTTTCGAAATCAGAGAATGACCTCCCATAAAACCAGCAGGAGCTCGTTGTTCAGGTTTAGTTCGTTGACACGTTTCACAACGACGGACATAGGCGGCAACATCATACCGTAATTTAGGCCAATAATATTTATGAGCGATACGATGGAAAGTTTTATTAACGCCCGCATGGCCGGCTGTAGGGCTATCATGATTCTGACTAATGATTTCACGACGCTGAGATTTCGGGACCACCACCTTCCAATGATCTTCCTCATCATCCGCTAAGTCAGGATAATCCGACCGAACGTACTTATAGAGCTGGCCCTCACTAACTCTCCACTGAGGGAATTTACGAAGATTGGCGGTAACTTGCCGACACATGCGCCTATACCAAGGGTCACGAACAGGTTCAAGAGGTACCTCAACAACATCAACAACAGGAACGGCTCGAGACAACGTATCAGGCAGGACATGTTCCTTGCCCTTGCGATGCACAATATCGAAATCGTACTGTTGAAGGCGAACAGCCCAACGAGCAATGCGACCCACGGGGTCCTTAATGTCATTAAGCCACTTAAGGCTATAGTGATCCGTTACTACCGTGAATTTGGTTCCTTCGATATAAGGTCTAAGTTTCTCGATTGCGAAAAGAACCGCAAGACACTCTCGTTCCGTAGTACTAAAGTTCCTCTCAGTTTTCGACAACGATCGGCTGATGTAGCAGATGACCTTCTCCCCGTCAGCTTGTTGTTGGGTAAGAACCGCGCCAACACCATAACCAGAAGCGTCGGTCTGAATTACAAAAGGTACCGAGAAATCTGGGCACGCTAAAATTGGGGCCGAAATCAGATGTTCCTTGATAGAACGAAAGGCTCGCTCACATTGGTCATCCCATAAAAATTTAGCGTTCTTCCGAAGAAGCGAAGTCAAAGGACCAATCAGTGAGGAGAAATTTGGCACAAACCGTCGATACCATGATGCCATGCCAACCAGACGACGCACCTCAGACACCGAGACGGGAGTAGGTATGCGAGTAATAGCATCCACTTTCTCCGGATCAACCAACAACCCTTGGGCATTAACCACATAACCGAGATACTTGAGCTCCGGCTTACAAAAATGACATTTGTCTTTACTAAGCGTCAGGCCGGCGGCCATAAGGCGAGAGACTACCTCGCGTAAGACAGAGAGGTGCTTATCGAACGTGGAAGTGCAAATCACAATATCATCGAGATAAGTAAAAGCATAGGGCTCCAAATCGGCGCCGACTACACGGTCGATCAGACGCTGCCAAGTCGCCGGGGCCGTATGCAAACCGAAGGGCATGCGACAAAACTGATATAAACCCCGATTTGGGACGGTAAATGCAGTCAAAGGACGTGAAGAAACCGCAACAGGAATCTGCCAGTATGCAGACTTAATGTCGAGAGTAGTGAGATAGTGGGCATCACGAAGCTTGTCCAAAGTACTCGATACGTAAGGCAAAGGGTATGCGTCAGGTTGGCTGACCTTATTAAGACGACGAAAGTCAACGCAGAAACGGTAGCTAGCATCCTTCTTCTTGATCAAGACAACAGGTGACGACCAAGCAGAAGTCGAAGGCTCCACTATTCCGTCCTCCAACATCTTTTGCAATTCAACATCCACCTGTTTCTGAAGAGCAGGGGAAATAGGATAATACCGTTGCTTAATAGGTGGTGACGTAGTCTTAATTTCGTGCTCAACTAAATGAGTGCAGCCTAGCTTATCTCCCATTCGTTCAAAAGTCTCCCTAACGAAGTTATCGAGTTGTTCGCGCTGAATCGAGGTTAAATGTTCGACAGCCTGAATGGCCTCTATCACAGGGACTGAATCATTTTTTGAAAATGTCCACTCATTGCTTCGAAGATCAGGTACGATACCCATGCGACGCCAGAAATCAGTTCCCAAAATTAAAGTATGGGGCACAGAAGGCACAACTATCAAATCGATAAGGCAAACCCTATCACGTAAGCAGATCGGAACAGTGACGCTTCCCAAACTTCGACACTCCATGCCGTTGGCAATGACACAAGTAGGAGCTTGATTCGTTTCAAGGCGACAATGCCCTTTCAGTAAATTCCAACCCTTCATGCCAAGAATAGTGCGAGAAGCACCAGAGTCCAATAACCCGAGAACCTTTCTTCCAAAAATCGAAATCTGTAGATAAGGCCTTTCATCAGGGCCTGCATGACTCAAAATAAAATTCAAAACGGCTCTGGAGCCTGTATCAAAACCTTCACAAGAGTTGACCGAAGAGATTTCATCGCAGCGCGCCAGCCGGTCTCCTAACGACGCTGATTCCCGTTTCCCGTACATGAACGGCATGTCCTAACCGTAACATCAGGTCTCCCACACCGATAACAATGACGCCTTCTAGGCGCGGGGCAATCGACTGCACGATGATTAGGCTGATCGCAATTCCAACATCTCAATTCTGGAGTTCCAACAAAGTTTACAACGCGAGCCGAATTATCTCGGGAAGGAGCAACCCCTTCATCAGAAGAAACAGCTACCGTATGAATTCGAGGACTGACTCGAGGTTTCCGATATGCCAAGTCAGGTTCCAACATGCGACTAACGTTAGTTGGGGGCCCGCAAAACCGTTGTGCACGAAGATGTGCATCTTCCACTGCTTTACAAACCCGCAGCAAATTTGGAATGGATGAAATCGGTTCTAATGCCAGTTGTGTTTGGAAGTGGGGCAATAAATTCCGGCGAATAAGGCTAAGCCTAGTACAAGTTGAAGGTACCGAGGGCAATCGACGAAATAAATTTTCCATAACAGCAACAAACACGGTAACTGGTTCATCAGCACCTTGAGTGCGATTCCTTATCTTATCCCACAACCCAGCCTCATAATCGCAAGGAAGAAAAGCTATACGTAAGGCCTTGACTAGCGCATCCCAATTCTGCACAGTGTCTTTTATCGAACGGTACCAGATTAGCGCATGACCAGTGAAGAACTCGACAGCTGAGACAAAAAGTTGTTCCTTAGAAACACCACGAGAGACCCGTAACTCTTCGACTCGCTCCAGAAAGCTGGAGAGTCCCGATTGACCATCAAAGCAAAGGTTCCATTTATTTATAGGCAAGCAATTGTTGTACCGAGGCGAGGACTCGAAAACGTGTGTGCTATTCATACCGATAGGTGAATGAAATACTCGTGGATTACTAGCGTTCGGAATACTAAAACGGACCTGAGAAGGAATCTCAGAGAGAATTCGGGCCTGACCCTGAGGATGGTCGGTTACACCATTCGAACCTAGCTCATCAGCCTGAGATTGACTGTCATCCAAATCTAGCAAGTTAACTACACCCGAGGCACCAGAGGTCTGTGCTTCACTAAGAGGAGTTAATTTAGTTTCCAAATCGTCCATTGCTCCTAAGCACCGATTATACAATTCACTTTTGCGGGCCTGTAACGAACCCGGAGGACTCAAGCGTTCAAGACGATGGGATACATGCAACAGTCGCGTTTGGATGCGTTTAAAATCATTACTACCCCTAACAAGACTTTCAAGGGCCGCGATCTCTTCCACTAAGTTCCCTAGCTTAAGAAGGCAAATATCAAGTTCCTCCATCGCACCAAGTTCAACCTCAGGAAACGAAGCATTACCGGATTTTTCAAGTCTAACTCGGGCTCGCAGCAACTTACGTTTATCCCCAACGTTGCCATCACAAGTGACACCCCGAATCCTAAGCTCATAGTCTAATTCGTCTACGAGAAGCCTATCAATATCCATGGTAAATGGTGATTTTACTCAAAGACGCAGAAAGTAAATGAAAGCACGTTAACTCTTCCGTATAATCACCGCAGTAAAGGGTCACAACAGAGCAGAGCTTTCCGCTAGTTAAATTAAATAAACAGCGTTGATTGTACTCGAAAATTTGGAAAAGCCTTGGTGGGCCTATGCTCAAACTATACCAGGCAAAATTCGGTAACAAATCTTTCCAATTTACTATTAACTGACAGTTCAAAAGTTTATAACCCAGCTCGGTTATTCCGAACACAAGCCTGTACATATGCCCCACAGAAATACTGATAATATATCTTAAATACAAGAAATACTGATAATATGTCTTAAATATAGGCATGCACAAATCTTAATAATTAATCATGCACGATAATAATTTCTAATTAATATCAATAAACACATATATGTAACCCATGCAGAAATACAGATAAATTTACTATATAATATGACCTAATACACCTTAAAATTTGACTGACAAGAGAAAAAAAATAGAGAGCCTTATTTAGTGTTGCCGTAAGAACTCAAAATTTCGACAGTGCAAAGCACATTTACAGAAAACAGGCCCCACGTTGGGCGCCAGAATCTTGTTATCATATTTAAGCGCGGCCGTTCGCTGGCTATATTTCTACACAATTTGCAATAAGGTATCTGGCTGGCACGCGACTAGCTCAAGTCGAAGAAGGCGTGCGGTCAATTAAGTTATGATGGAAAACCAGGGCGCCAGCGAACCACAAAGACAGCCAGAAACCTCGACACTCTACAGATGATTCGCAATCTAGGTTACTATAATTCTCGAAAGTATAGCTGCAAAAGGCTCAAATGGGCAACCACTAAATAAAACAACTAACAGGTTAAAGTTATCACAGTTTACTTGTACTTAACCCGATCTGGTTCAATTCAAATCACATAATAGTACAGAGTATCACAAATCAGGCTTTGCCAGCCAACAGCGGGATGCTGTCCCAAATATTTCAATTTCACATTTAAAAATACATAAACAATACGTACAGTTATTTAGACATTTTACTTGGCTAGTGTGCGGCTTGACCCAGCGGGTACCTAAGATGTCGTATGGAGACCCGGGGCCTGGTGACGTCTACGCAACAGCTCAACTCAGCCACAGGGGCTTTATGGGTGCGCCCAGCATTTGGTGTGCTCTCGAATTTGTCAGCGTAAAACTTTGCTCTGGACACCAGCGATTAGTCCCAGAATTATGATGCTACAGGACTGGCCGAAAGGGGCCTCGCACGAAGACGCCGAGGAGTATTTCTATAGCAGCCAAGTTGCAGAATTTCTGTTATTGAGCCCGGCACGTCACGCTATTAACAAGATTAGAAAAACCCTAAGTAGAGCTTCAAAACACCAACGAAAACTTACCCCATACGGGCGAGCACGTGTTTGCTACAACCTTATAATCCGCTTAAAAGCGAGGCGAAGAACATCGCCCAAATTTCATCGTTCCTAAGGGAGAATCCGCACAAGCGTAACTATTCAAAACAGCTCAAAATTACCCTCTAGGACGACATTACAAATTGTAGCGGCTACAAAACACACATGCTTCAGGCAGGCAGCACCAAAAGGAAGATGCTCCTCGAAACCGGAAACTTGCCAAGGATAAAAAATCTTATCAACAACGACCCAATGCCGCCATTAGCGCAAATAATTTCTAACTCGAAGCGCGCGGAATTTGAATACTCCGACAGAGCTAAGATTCGGAGAGCGCTTCCCATGAAGTTACCAAAAATTGTAGAATTATGCGAAAAATCTAAAGAGAGCGCAATATTAACGTAACAATACATGTGTGAAACAATAAATCTACAAAGGACTTTACTCAGAACTTCCCTCGCAAGTGAACGTTGTGACACTAATCGAATCTTAAAAATCAAAGAAAATTGAGGGTAAACATATCTTAACATTCCTAATAATGCTGAAACAATAAAAAAAAAACTTGGTAATGAGAATTAAATCAATTTTAATTTTTTTAAAAACATTACCAGTAGTGGGACTCGAACTTCAGCACCTGTGAATGCGTTTTCAACGATAGGCGATAGCCTTACCATTTGTCGCACGCTGCCACGCAGAACCATTCGCATATTCGCGATGCAGCTGCATTAAACACAACGCGCTTATTCATTGCTCCTTTTTGTCTCTTGCAAGATTTATCCCGTATCTATTAGCTGCCATTTTCACGAACGGTAAAGTATAAGCTATGTGCAAGTAATTACTTTTATCTGTTTCTAAGTTAAAGCAAAAATAAGCAAAATGTTATATTTTAAGGTGTTCACCCTGTGTGTGTTGGTTCTAAATAGGCGCCTTTTCGCCATGGGTAAAAACCTGAGCTACCTCCAAAATCAATAAACGATGTATTTATTTTGGTGTAGGATACAAGTTAACACGATAAGGCAAAGACCTCACTTGCGTAAAGCGTGGCCAGTGTTAAGAATGGAGCTTTTTAAGTCCATTTATCTATTTTGCTCAGAGTAGAGGGTGTTACGAAAGACGGTAATTGGAGCTCCTGTCGAAAGATAGCGATTGGTTTAAAGTTTGTTTATTCCAAAATCTAAAATTAATACGTACAGTTTTACAAAGTAACCTAGAGGGAATAAAATATAGATAGTAGTTGGATAATGTGCGTTGCTCGGTGGAGGCATCTCAATGGGCGAAATGCTGGGTCGTTGGGGGGGGGGGGGTTGGTGTAGTTGACGTTAGCGGCGATGGCAAGTGTGTCCAAGCAAAGTAGTTTGGAGGCGGGGCTTTTTTAACGTTCTGGGACGGACCTGATGTTGGGCGCACTTCGATGGCACGCGGAGGGTGCAGGCAGAAGTTTGGGGGTCTATGCGCTTCCAGATCGGCCCTCGGTGGCGCGCTGAGTTTCTGTCTTCCTGAGCGAACCGGGTTGTTGACGTGGAGGCTGCTGAGGAAGACACCCTCGTCGGGCCACTTGAGCTAACCGGACGCGTTGAAGTCTGTGCGATAAGCCAGATGGATCCTCGTTGTAGAAGGTGCCGATCTTCTGGAAGCAGGCGCGCGTATCCCGGCCAAGTATGGTGACGTCGCGGCAGTCGTCACGTGCTGGGCGAACCTGGGGAAGAACGCACTTCGACGGCACGCGGTGGGTCCTTTGTCCTGGCAGATTGTTCCTGGGCGGCGGAGGCGGCGAGCCATAACTTCAGAGACCTGGAGCGCGTGTTCCGGCGCGGAGTCGTAGGCTTGGATCTTCTAGCAGGCGCGGTTCACCTGATGCGCCTCTAGGCGAATTTCCGCTGGGTGCGGGTGGCCGCGAAGATGGACTTCGGGGGCTTGATCCGGTGCCGGCATGGCTGGAGATTTCTCGCGGCACATTGGAAGTGCCCGCGGGAGCTTGTGATCCGGGATATTTGAGATTGCATTGAAATCCTGGTGAAAAATTTCTCGCGCCAAATTGGTAGTGCCAACAAGAGCTGGTCATCCGGGATCTATAAGATCGCTACGAATCCTAGTGGAGAATTTCTCGCGGGATATTGGAAGTGCCAATGGGAGCTGTGATCCGGAATCTGAGATCGCATCGAATGAATTATTTATGATTTTGGTGGCCCTTATAATGGAAAATCGGGTCGTTGTTCTTTGTCGAATTCCCCACTTTGCAAAGTGGCGGGTTTGTTTAATTAGTTTTGTTTTAATTTGGGCGTGGCTCTTCTAATGAAGCCGATAGCGAAGTGTCATCAGTTGCATCTTGTAGATCTACGTGAAACAGCGTCTTTTGACAACTCACTCGCTATATATCATGTTGATGCGCGGATTTTGATTCTTTAATTCGCACCACTTCCTGTTAATCCACGCTGTGCGGTTATAGTGTATTTTCCTTTCGTTTGTAAGAAAGGTCAAGACGGCGGCTTTAAACCCTTATGTTCGGCTGCTGCAGGTACTGTCCTTGCAATTTAATCCTTTCCTAATTGTCTACTAAGCTGGGTTATTTTCTTTGTTCGCGAATTAGAGGCGAAAACGGTCTGTTTTAAAAAACCGTCAGCTTGCGTTCGGCCAGGCCCGGATATTTCATTATTTTAAGGAATTTGGCAAGTTCGCATTATCTTTTGGAGCGGGCGGCGGATGTTCTATCGGAGCCACTTGTAAAAATCACGTTGCGTGTTGGGGACGGGACGCTGACAGATGGATTTTTTTTAAATGGACCGGGCCTTATCGAATTGAAATAATGCAAGGCCCATGATCAAATATCAGAACCATATCAAAGTTACGCAGTATAAAATTATAATAATATGTAGTGTATTCACAGCAAAACAATTACTGTTTTTCAACTAAACCTTGAAATTATAAATAAACAGTATATTCAGTTGTGCAAAATGTAATGTTATGCTCCCATGCAAAATTGCAGAAATATCAAATTTCATGAAACTGTGTTATCATATATGTACATATAATGCAACTAGTGGGTTCTTGATTATTAAATAATCATTTCTGTTTACCCGAGATATATTTGATAATCAAGAAGGCACGAGTTGCATTCGGCTAGATTATATCATGAGTCAATAATATAATACAGTTAGTGTCATTGCTATGACAATTGTACTGTCAGCAGATAATGCGATGTTTGTGAAGCCATTTGACTATCACTTATTAGTCAGGGAGGTATATGATTATCACAGTTGCTATGTACATTATCAAAAGTTAGTACATGCGTAACTATGCATTTTGCCGTTTTTTATTGTTTGATGTTAGAGGGAGTGGTATAATCAGCCATAATACCACAAGTGAGTT
This sequence comes from Agriotes lineatus, assembly GCA_940337035.1. Lineage (NCBI taxonomy): Eukaryota > Metazoa > Arthropoda > Insecta > Coleoptera > Elateridae > Agriotes > Agriotes lineatus. The sequence continues at coordinate 17,443 of CALNHX010009557.1, read as the reverse complement.
AAATTTGCTCCTCATATAAGGTGATACGAATTTTTCTTTTGTATCACCGCTGGGATACACATGTATCCAAGGGTTTTTATGCATCCAATTGGTTTAAAAAGGGCCACGTGATTAATTAATTGTATTCTCACAATAGTATTATTGATACAAAAAAAAACTAGGACACAGTTTTCTTATCTGTATCTGACTTTTTGATTGGCTACTGAGATGTGAATTTAAAATTATTTCAAAACTACAGTAGGTGTAGCTTTAAGAGATAGGATTATTTGTTGCATAGAAAACGGTATAACTATTGGGAAAATTGCTCATTGTCGAGTTTGTACTTATCCTAATACACACGTTTTCATAAAAGCCGACATTTCTGAACTTTTGCATGGGACCATAATATTACATTTTGCGCAACTTTTATTGATGATACTTTGGCGTATTTAAAACAGAAAATGTAATTTACCTGAAAAAAATGTGTTTTTACCTAGCGCTCATGTGGGCCCATGAAGACCAATCCAACATTTTGGTATTAAGATTTTCTACTCAAAATCTTACGAAGAATAGCGCCACGCGTTTTGTTTCGCCATTTCAGATACACCCTGTATTCCGGATTTCATGTACATACTGGGTGAGTCTTTTAAAGCGTTACAAGATGATATCTCGAAAACGGTTTAAATTATCTTCATGAAATTTTGGTGAAGTAGGTAATAGGCAGATTGGAGGACATATATGTTTAAATATTTTTGACATTTACCACCTCGCTGTATTTTGAGGTGTGGGGGGTAACTTTGGAATTTTAAATAGGATAATGTACTTTTGTTTATAAAATTCGAATCTACGTAAACAACTAGGTATGTGTACAAAAATATTTTCATTTGCTTTCGGTTACGGAATTATGATTTATTAGGTTATACACTAACACAATGAGAAATAATCATTAAAACGTCAAAATTCTCAACTGACTTCAGTAAAAATAACGCATTTCTATGGAAACGAATAATAATTCTGAAAGAAGTGAACTTGATTTATTGGTAACATCGAGGGTAAAATTGATTTATATTTTAAATTCTATCAAAATGTAGTTAATCGTAATTCCGTAACAGAAAGATCAAATAAAAATAAATTGTAAACATACGTAGTTTTTTACATAGATTCGAATTTTATTAACAAAATTAAATCATCATATTTCAAATTCCAAAGTTTCCCCCCACCCCTCAAAACACACGGAGAAGGTGAATTTCAAAAATATGTTTAAATATGTCCTTCCATCTCTCTATTACCTCACCAAAATTCCATTAAAAATATTTTCAACCGTTTTCGAAATATCGCCTTATAACGCTTTAAAAAACTCACCTGGTATACACAACAAATATCGCACTCTAGTAACACATAAATATGTTTCCTCATTTTAGGGGTGTACGGAGGCATTTTTCCATTGTAATCATAACTGAAAAGCTTTCCAAATAATACTAGATCATGAATGGCTGATTACTAATAAAAGCACATTTTTCAAAGTAAAATCTTATGACGAGATGTAAATTACGCTTATGTCTTACCAGTACATTATTTGTTGTTGTTACCTGTGATACAGAATATATAAAGTCCGTAACAACCGGGGCATTATGAGCAGAGGTATTTCATAACGCCCTGTCATGCGGGCATTAGAATTCATTCATAACGTCCACTCTTGAGGGCATTACAATTCATAACACCAGCTCATCGTTAGCAACCTGTCATCTGCGTCAATGCGTACACAGCAATGGTTAATCACCCACTTTTTGATCCATCCGTAAACATCTTCATAATACTCTTGGTACGTAAATAATTATCATTACGATTTTTCCAAGTCAACTCTATTATAGACTGACTGACTACCGGCGGAAGTCTTCACAGGATTATTTTTCAAATAAAGTCGGCACGGGCACAGGCAAAAAGCGATGGGTCGTCGGATCTCTTCAGATAAGCGAGATTTCCATTCCTTGTAGTATTATATAGTACTCGAAAAACAGGCACCCTGTATACTGTATATCACACGACGCCCTAAAGCCCGAATCTTACGAGCTTATACCTTATATCGTTTGAGTGATGAATTTTTCACTCAACACATACTTCTAAACTAGGCTGTCTTAGAATATAAGAAAAAAGCGCCATTGCCCCGGTCCAAGGTCTATCAATTTATGCCGTGTTTTGTTTAGCATCGATCAACCGTCCTTGCCCCTGGTCGCATTAATACAACCATTTCGACAGAATCCTTGACAACTCAAGCATGGACAACGTTATGCAAGCTCACAGTAGCCGTAGTAGCAGTTGTTTCCTGTCGAAGCGATGTGGCGGTTGGTATTTATTCACCTTCATTTTTCTGTTACCATTGCTGTTTCTGCCTTGATAAACAATCGAGTTTTTAAACACAAGCCTCCACACCAAAATCCGAAAACGCGAATGCGAAGGAAAATCGATAGGACAATGTATCCGTAAGGTCAACATCTGCACCCTACACGTTTACTTCGCCGCCAATCAGTCCCTTTGTTAATGCAGCGAACAAAGCGCGCGACTTGCTTTAACGGTATAGTGCTCTGCGAAATAGTGCGTAGTGATGTAATGAAACGGCAGTGCAAGCTCTTCCTGCTGTTGTCGGCGGGGCTGGTGGTCTTATTGAAGTCCTTCGTACTGGATCAATACTTCTTGCTCTTGTTGAGGGCTCGTTCCTGCCCTGACAATCACACGATGACCGTCATAGACGCCGGGCAGCTCGGCAACAACATTTGGGAGTACATGTCTTTGTTTGCCATGACCCACCTGCACCAGCAAAAACTTAAACTTGTTGCGTACTGTCCCGAAACGCTCAAGGCTAAACTGGAGGAAGTATTTGAAAAGTGAGTTTTTTTGTTCCACTTGTGATCGCGTGATGGCCAGGCTATTATATAGGTATAGTAAGTTGCAACATAATTGTTGTCAAAACAAAATAAAATACGGTCTGTATGTCGTGTATGTAAAGAAAAGAAATCGATTGGTGAAATGCACTAATGCACATATATTTGAATTTTTAGATCACGAAATCTTATCTTTATATAGCTGTGACGCAAAAAAATTAATGTACTTTTATAACCTGTAGAAATGAAATCGCTTGGAAATCGATTCCATCAAATTAAGAACGATTCTGATTTAGAACTTTGTCATCTAAAATTGCAAATTAATAAATCAAAACGTTACACGTACGGTTGTCGCCAAAAAAAATCGGGTACACCTATTTTTTCAATGTAAACTCAACATTTAGAATAATAACATGTGAAATCAAGCTTGGCTTTGAAATGTTTGTGTTGGTGGCACTGTAAATCGATGTCAAATTCGAGGTTAGCAGGTTAAGTTTTGTGTCAGTTTGTGTCAAAAGTGACGCAAAAACTAACCTACTAACATCGAATTTGACATAGACTTTCAGAACCACTAACACAAACAAATATTTCCAAGACCAACTTGATTTCATTTTCGTTTGCTCACATGTTACTTTAATAACCTGTACATTTAAATTAATTATCACATATTTCGCTGTCATCAACGTCGCAAAATCAGTTATTTGAAAACATGCCCCCTTATTTGAATGATTTCGGAAAAGGAAGAATTGCCGATATGCTACCGAGAGGAACGCAATTGTCACTCAGTTTAATGTACTAAGTAAAAATTGTGTGTTCAAAAAAAAACTCATTTAGGGTAGGTCTTGGAAAGAAAGATAGAAAATCTAATCATGTCTTAACTTAATTCTATAGATGCATGTCAGATTGTTTATGAAAACATCTGTCACCGTGACAGGTAAAAGTTTACACAGCATTAAGTTTATTTAACTGTATCAAACAAAAAGGAAAAATCTGGTGTGATACACGCACACAACTTCCTTTTACAGCCAAAAATTTGATTTTAAATTTTTAAGCATTTGTCAAAAATTTTCAAAAATTAAAAATTTTACAAAAACGGTACAAAATAGAGTGTTAGTTCAAGAGACAAATTTTCTCTAGAATTTTAAGCTGATTTCAAAAATGTAATAATATACCGGGTGTTCTATTTAAAATAGGAGTTAATAAAAAAATTGAAAAAAAAAACAAAAGAAACCCATTTTAGAAGTATTCAACTGGAAAATTACCTATCTCACATCAATACACATTAAAAATGTAATGAAAATGTAAAGTTTAAAAAAAATCGTTAGAGCCGTTTTTGAAAAAATCGAAAAAAACTGAAAAACCACAAGAGTAAACACCTACTACCGGTTATGCGATTTTCTTCAAAAGCTTGCTGTCGCATCTACATAGTACACAAAAGTTATATATGAAGTTTCAACGCCGTACCTCTTTCCGTTTTTGAGATATTCTGTTCACAGACACACAGACAGACCAATGAAAAAAATTATGTTTTTTGGGATCAGGGGACTTTAAAACGTGAAGATCTGTTGAAAACTCAATTTCGAATTTTTGGGGTGAATCCAATACTTCCTTTATTGTAAAAGGAAGTAAAAAAATCTGGTGTGATACACTCACACAACTTCCTTTTACAGTGATCTTATAATTAGTCAAAAATTTCATTTTTAATTTTTAAAAATTTGTCAAAAATTTTCAAAAATTACAAATTCTACAAAAACGGTACAAAATAGAGCGTTAGTTGAAGAGACAAATTTTCTCTAGAATTTTAAGGTGAATTCGAAAATGTAATAATATACCAGGTGTTTTATTTAAAATAGAAGTTAATAACAAAAAAATAGAAAAAAAAAACAAAAGAAACCCACTTTAGAAGTATTCAACTGGAAAATCACCTATCTCACATCAATACACATTAAAAATGTAATAAAAATATAAAGTTAAAAAAAAATCGAAAAAAACCGTAAAATCACAAGAGTAAACAGCTACTTCCGGTTATGCGATTTTCTTCAAAAGCTTGCTGTCGCATCTACATAGTACACAAAAGTTATATATGAAGTTTCAACGCCGTACCTCTTTCCGTTTTTGAGATATTCTGTTCACAGACACACAGACAGACCAATGAAAAAAATTATGTTTTTTGGGATCAGGGGACTTTAAAACGTGAAGATCTGTTGAAAACTCAATTTCGAACTTTTGGGGTGAATCCAATACTTCCTTTATTGTAAAAGGAAGTAAAAAAATCTGGTTTGATACACTCACACAACTTCCTTTTACAGTGATCTTATACTAATTAGTCAAAAATTTCATTTTTAATTTTTAAAAATTTGTCAAAAATTTTCAAAAATTACAAATTCTACAAAAACGGTACAAAATAGAGCGTTAGTTGAAGAGACAAATTTTCTCTAGAATTTTAAGGTGAATTCGAAAATGTAATAATATACCGGGTGTTTTATTTAAAATAGAAGTTAATAAAAAAAATAGAAAAAAAAACAAAAGAAACCCACTTTAGAAGTATTCAACTGGAAAATCACCTATCTCACATCAATACACATTAAAAATGTAATAAAAATATAAAGTTAAAAAAAAAATCGAAAAAAACCGTAAAATCACAAGAGTAAACAGCTACTTCCGGTTATGCGATTTTCTTCAAAAGCTTGCTGTCTCATCTACATAGTACACAAAACTTATATATGAAGTTTCAACGCCATACCTATTTTCGTTTTTGAGATATTCTGTTCACAGACAGACACACACAGACACACACAGAGGCACGACTGTCGAGTTTCGCCTCTGACGTGGTTAACACGTTGAGTTACCGTGCTCTTCTGTCCCTTCCCTTTGCAAAGAGTTTCGCCTCTGGCGTGGTTAACACGTTGAGTTACCGTGCTCTTTTGCTTTTTTTCCTCCTGATGAAGCCCCTTACGAAAGTGGGCGAAACGTTGAGTTCTTCGATCTCAATCATGACACGGTCCAATCCCGGAAGTCGTTTGTTTAATGACAATGGCCGTGAAAGCCTCAAAAATCACACACACAGACAGACAGACAGACAGACCAATGAAAAAAAAATATGTTTTTTGGGTTCAGGGGACTCTAAAACGTGAAGATCTGTTGAAAACTCAATTTCGAATTTTTGGGGTGAATCCAATACTTCCTTTATTGTAAAAAGAAGTAAAAAGATGGCATTTACACAACAACGAGTGTATTAATCATAACAGGCAATAAAAATTGTTTTTATTTAGTGTTTTGCATATTTTTAGAACAATAGTTCCAGATCAGGGTGTAATTTAGTTCACTCTGACTTAAGGTAGTTAATTTGCTTCAATGGGTATCTATCAAGTTATGGCCAACTTCAATTTGATCATGGAATGCTGCCAATGAGTTTTTTTAAACACGATTCTACTCTCCTGAATATGCCAGAAATTTGCTAACTTCTATGCCAGATTGATAACTGCAATTGCAGGCATTGGCGGCATTACAAAATATTAATTATTTTTGTTGTTCCCTGTTTGTATGCAAGTTTAATTATTTACATTCTAACCATGTCGTTTTTTGGTTTGTAATTTGCATAAGATAAAATTACAGGTAATTGTAATTTAAGAGCATGAGAACCGTTTAAGCAATACCAAAATATTAAAATATTGTTACTAAATCCATTAAGCTGTACCTACCAGATTTTATTGGCGACACCTGTACATCAACTTTTCAACTTTTTTTAATTATCGCACGCGAAAATTGGGAAAATAAATTCCATGAAACCTTAAAAATCTAATTGTTGATAAAATCTAAAAACCCTTGACTATGACGATATTTATGTATAAATAAACTTTGATAGATTCAAGATTGCTTTTTATTTTCAAATTAGGACGTCATTGATATTGTAAACACGAAAACTTCACTTTTTATCGCTTTTTATACTGTATTTGGATATAAAATGCATTTTTCTCCAACCACACGAATAAGATGCCATATTGTCGAATAGGTCAATTACCTTGGCTGTACACTTTTCAATTCATATTTGCACTAGTACAAAAATGGTAAATTTTAAATAAAAAACAAAACGCTTTGTCGTTATTGTTTATTTTCCCCGTATAGTAATAGTTTATTTGCGCCATGACAGTTCTACAATGTTTGATTCTAAATAATAAATCATATGACCGAATTTATGAGTAGTTGGAGAAAAAATAGTATGTTCCATTCGTACAAAAAATGCTTTCTTCGAAAACTGTCATCAAATGTTGACATTTTCGTTAAATTCTCAGTAAGCAAAGTGATTCTTTTTTGTCACTTAACTGCGAAATACTTTTATGTTCTAGAATGCAAAATTCTTTAGCGTTCTAGAACATAAAAGAAATGTCAAAAAATTTGTCATTTTTTAGGAACTTATTTGTGAGTTTATTAATTAAGTAACCTACATTAGTTTTTTATTAAGTAATTTAAAATTTCTGTAGATACTAATAACTATTATAAACTATTATAAACATGACTAATTTATGTTGTACTACATGTAAATTGAAGGTGCCGATACTGCTGTCAGTTAAATTTATACGTCACTTTGACGTTTGTCAAACAATTCAGCAGGCCGTGGTTCAAACATAAATGAATCGTTTATGAAATATAAAATTGTCAATTAACGTTGACAGTTACCTTATTTAATTTTTTTTAATTCTTATACTAGTTTTATTGCAGTTTTCGAAAAATCATTGTTTGCATTTCGAATGCGAAATACTTTTGCGTTCTCGAATGGGTATTTTGCCTCGCTAAAGCTCGGCAAAATAACTTCCATTCTTGAACGCAAAAGTAGCATTTCGCATTCTAGATACAAAAATAGCCATTTTGGGACGGGTAATACTCTTACTTGTTCCGAAATCATGCATTTTTTGTACTAACGAAACAAATTACTATTATCTACGACAGTGTGTAAAGTTAACTTTTACGAGACATGAAAATTATGAAACGAACCCGAATGCTGAGTCTCATAACATGTCGAGTGCAGTAACACTTTTAGCAGGAGTTTGCATGCAATTTTTCTAGGACCCTAAATTTACTGTTGTAATCCATAAATGTCGATTTAACAAAGTGTTGCAGTTGTGACAGTTAATAATGTATGTCATAGTAAAGAGATGGCGGTGACCGGCGCAGGTGACTAAGGTCACTAAATACATAAAGGTACCGCCATTCCATTTCACAATTTTGTTCCCAAAAATTAAAAAGGACAGAACATTGTAAGAAAGTGAAAGTGAGAGTGAGACACTAATGACAGGAACCCCAAATTAAAAGAGACAAAAGATATATGTTTGCACAGTTGGTGGTACCTTTATGATTTAGTAACCTTACAGGTGACTGTTTCTGCAGCCAGTAGTTGTCAAAGTTACTTATCAAAGGTAATTATAATATACACATTTTACTTTATTCATTACATAATGCTTTAATTATTAAAAAAACACTTTACCTCTAACGAAAGAAGAAACTAGAATAACTTTATAACCTCACTTCCAGTTTAAAATACACAAATCGATTTAGCGCGCTGATGTATAATATGTCATTTTTAGTTGGACAAGCTAGTGCTAAAAGACGTACTTTTAGTAGTGGTCGTAGATAATAGCTATTTATGCAACAAGTGCTAAAAGTTTACGTTTATGCACGAAACATGAAAATTATGAAACAAAGCTGAAGGCTGAGTTTCATAACATGTCTCGTGCATAAACGACTTTTAGCACGCGTTGCATACAATATTTTATCCACGATCTTAATTTTACTGTTATTAATCCATAAATATCGATTTAACAAAGGTTTGCATCAACGACACTTCTAATTTATGTCATAATAAACAGTAAGCCATGCCGCGCGGGCGAATGTTTGCGAATGATAGTAGTCAGGTCAGTTACGAAATGTAATTATTAATAGTCCACATCTGACTGTATTCGTTACATTATTTCAAAAACACTTTACCTGTAACGCAAGAAGCAACTAGAAAGCTTTACAACTTCACTTCCAGTTCGAAATTGTAGTTTTATAACCTCACTTCACTTTTAGCACATGGGATAAAAGTAAACAGCTGATTACTTTAACCACGGTAAACTATAAAACGTCACTTTTAGTGAAACAAGCTAGCGCCAAAAGGCCTACTTTTAGTAGTGGTCTAGTGGTCGTAGATAAAATATTGTACGATACACATGCGTAAAGCAGCTTTAGTCACTCGCGGGACTTGAAACGCTCGCTCACTCGGGTTTTAACTCTGCCCCACTCGTGACTCAAGACTAGCTTTACGCACTTGTATCGTAAATTACTATTTTATGCAAAGTAGATAAAATCTTGTATGATACGCGGTTCAAAGAAATTTTTAGGCGCATGACGCGATGTTAAACTCGCCCTTCGGTCACTACACACAAGCCGTGTTGATTTTTTCGTGTCAGTTGACAGAATAATCCTCCCGCTAACGCGGTCGGACTATTTAACCTGTCAAACTGACACTCTTTTATTATTGTGCAACAAGTTATCGACATATAACCCGATAATATCGAAGTACTTATAGTATTACTTCTGAAAATACGTCCATAATGGGTTTTCAACGATGTAAAGCGGAACGCCGTGTAGTAACTGCTGTTAGAGCAGTGGCGTAACAAGACGGTTTGGCGCCGGTGTGCAAGAATAAATGACGCTGTAGACAAGAAGTTTCAGAAAAAAGAGGGGGGGGGTAATTTTTGGTCATGCAACACTTTAAATTTAAAAGAAAATTAAGCTCTTTTCTTAACATGAAAGGTTACTTACTGCAAAATAAAACACATTTAGATGTTTCAATCTTTTATTAAATATAACAATAATAATAATAATAATAATCCCATTATTCCCTATTGGGACATAGGGTATTCGTATATTCTCTCCAGTTGTCATTTTCCTTTGCTCTTTGGCTCAGTTGTGCTATAGTCTTTCCTGTCTCTTGTTTTACAGTTCTCCTCCACGTTTTTCGCGGGCGTCCTCTGTTCCTGAAACCCTAAAGTTTCCAATCAAAACTTTTCTGCAAATTTCAGTTTCATTTTTTCGCAACGTATGCCCTAACCATCCATATTTTCTTCTCCTAATTTCTATATTAATGTCCACCTGATTTGTTCGGTCCCAAACATCTTTGTTCGAAATAATGACTGGCCACCTAACACCTATTTACAAACACCTGCAATTTCTGTTTTATAGTAGGGGAGCCCAGGATGCTAAATCGGGATTTACTCGAGCGTCGAAGAGACCTATTGGATTGCGAAGCTTAGATGATATGAAGAAAAAAATATCATATAATATATACACTTTCATCAGTGGGGGGAGCGGCTATAAATTTTCAAAAATGTAAAAAAAAACAGTTGCATGGACATACTCGAGCGCGTCAGATATTAATAGCATCCATGTCCTACGTTTTTTTGAAAACATACGTATGTTAATCTGATTGTTTCCATGATGGGGGTGGTCGCGCGTAAGGGTTGAAAACGGAAAAAAAAAATTAATCGAGCGCGTCAGATTTTCAAAGGGGATGTTAAGTGAACCTAAAAGAAGGCTCTTATATAATAATCTGACGATTTGGATGTGACCTAAACTCGCGGCCATTATTAGAATGTGCAAAAAAATCGCCATTTTGAAATACTCGAGCGCGTCAGATTAAGATATATATGGTTCATTTATATACCTTAAACGTGCTGTCTCATAATCTGACGATTATCTGGAGGGATTCGCCTAAACTGACAATGGAAAGAATTTTTTTTTGTATTTTTTCAAATCTTTTAACTTAACAAATTAAAGAGCTGAAAAAATAGCATGCAAATAAAACAGTATATATTCTTTGAAGTACAAAACTTTTATTTATGAGAAAATAAGTATAAAAAATATAAATTTTTTGAGAATTTTTATTTTAATCATCATCTTCGTCGGTAAAATCATCTTCCTCTTCTGGCTCGATTTCATCCTCAGATTCTGTATCTGTAACAAGAAATCATGAGAGTATTAAACGAAATTTTTTTTCATGAATAACGATTTGTTCAATCATTGCAGAAAAAATATACCTAATTCTGGAGTATCTTCAAAAATATCTGGTGTTATGACTACATCTTCATACGCTTTTGGCAATTGATCACCCGCAAACCAGATCATTTCGTATTTTCCGTCGACAACTCTCCACCCATAGTCCGTTGGTAAAAGATCAATAATGTTTGCTTTATAGGCATTACTCCACAAGCATGCAATGAATCTTGTGCGTAACACTTGTTGGAATAACTCCGATTGACACGGTGGCAAGTTGCACGCATCATAATTCCGGATACTCAAGGAGAAGGGTTGAGACTTGTCTTTTACCTTGTACGTCTTATTGAAGATAACAATTCTGGCTTGATTTACATCGCTTAACTTCTTTAATCCGTACAGGTGGCAAGTAAAAGACTGTATAATGTGAAACGAATCTTGCACATTGTGCTCCTTTGATCCCAAATCCAGAAATGCATTTTGAAAAGTTTCAGAAGTCATCAGAAACTGTAAAGGTTTCTTTTTCCCTCGTCGATACAATGCTGGGTTGAAATCACAACCAGTGAATGCATGCAAACCTGGAAGTGCCTTCGAAATTTTTGGGCCAAGTTTATTGTAGAGAGCGGATACGTCGATGTATCGGCGTGCATTGCCAATTCCAAGATCCATCCAGATTTCTACTGTTGCTTGCAGGTGTTCCATATTTGCCAACATGATCACCAAAATATCAGTATCCGATGTTCTGATAGTAACAGTGGAATTTTCTTTTTGTTGGCAAGCAAGAAATGCTATCTTTGTATCCGCTTCTTCGTGGTCAGGGCAAGACAACTCATAATTAATGATGCGCGTTACTTTATTATCGGTAACAGAATATTCATAACACAAATCATGTATTATGTAAATAACCTTACTACCGATAATCGCTGCCATCTCCTGATCAGCCCAATGATCGATGAAAAACTTAACAATAGCTTGCTTAAAATTTAGATTTTTTAAATCTTTTGTAAAATCTGCTGTTCTCATTTGTTGAGGGCCGGTGATATGAAATTCCTTGTCGTCTACGTTGCCTCTAATAGAATGCTCGTAATCTTTGATTGAGGGTGTGAAGTAGCGATCAAATACAATGGCAATTTTACTTGCTGTGTTATTAATTAGGCACTGCAATATTCTCTTTGACACACCTCCAAAAGTACGAGGCATTTCTTTGAAGGTATTCAAAAAAAAGAAGCCATCAACAATTGCAAGATCAATTTGGGATGGCGGTTGCTCCATATCTTCGACTAGTTTTTCTAGCTCATGAACGAGTACTGACTTAACAGTCTTATTTATCGAGCCATCTATATGGCACAGTGATAACGGCATAGGAGTTATGGGAAAACAAATAACTTTCTCCAAGTCTATACTCGTGTCAAGAGATAGAGCTAACAATCGACCAAAAAAAATCCCGTTGTAATTTAACTTTGTGAACTTTTCCACCAATTGTCATTTTTTTTTCTTCTTTAAGCTTGCAAAAGTCTGCACAGTATTTTTTTTTATTGGCTGGTGAAACCTGTCAAAATTTAAATTACATTCCATTATAAATTGATCTCGTAAAAATGTACCACCAGACACTGTCTTCAGTAAACAGTTCGTAATTTCAACAGGGGCAGCTTGCCCTGTTGAGATGTTAAATAACTGATTCTTGTCGATGGAAGGAGAGAATGGATTAATGTTCTGCAAAACACTGTTCGAAAAAGATTTTAATTGAATGTGTTGTTTTTTCATTCTGTCTGGATGTAGATCCGCAGCAACATCATGGTAGTTTTTGTCAAGCCCTGTACGAGCAAGTACATGAGATATGATTCTTGTTCGAGCCCCATGATTCTTCGCCCAACGTTGTCTAGCAGCAATTGAATTTGTAAGATTAATTATTCCAGTAAGACGACTAGCAGCATCACCATTGATCGTCTGCTCTAATGTTAAGTCCACAGGAATTCGTGAGAAAGGCTTCGTGGTTCTTCTGATTCCAAACGAACCCTTGGTCATTTCAGTTCGGAGGCCTGGATGAGTGTTATCTACGTGGTGCAGTAAATTAATATAATACACTAGCCATCGACTATAGTTGGGTTGATTGTAGTAGAAAAATAAGCAGACGATCTTCGCAATGGTGTATAAGTACAAATCTAAATCTCCAACTCTAATACTTTTAATAAATAAGTGGTAAAGATTTACAAAATCGATGTACATTGCGTAAAATTGCGCTGTTTTTCCGTGCTTACCGTCTAATGTGTCTTCGGTGTATTCCTCATAAGCCTGAATGAGACGTTGTGTTTCCGCATGCTGAACTTGGGGAGAGACATCTTTGTGACTCAAAAATGTGGTAAGATATTCTAACACTGATTCCCCAACCGTCAATTGCTTGTTCTCCAAAAATGCCTCGAAATGTAATTGTTGCAATGCCAATGACACGAGAGAATGTAACCGTTTACATCTATTGTAATTTTTTCCACTAATAAAACCTGAAACTGAGCCATTAGCGATCAGTTCACATTCAGTCATGATATTGCTCAGTCCACAATTATCTATAAAAGTGCCAATTGCCTTGAAGAAAGCCATTTCAATGTGGAAAGCCCCTAAATGAATAAAAATATTGTCAAATCTAGGAGATTCTTGAGCTTGAATGCAATAACTAGCGCGAGCAATAGCTAAATCATAGGTTATCTGTATATAGGGTGCTTGACATTCATTTGCAATCTCCTGACTTAATTCTAGAGTTTTCAAGACAGTTGAATTGTTGGTCGGAGATTCATTTATGGGAGTAAGGTATGAAATTTTTTGAACTCGCGAATCGTCTGTTAGAATCTTGCTATGAAATCCGACCCACATTGGCACATCGGATTTTTCATACATATGTAATAACATCCACGTAACGTCTAGCTGTTTTGACACACTCAAAGTGTCTGGAGCTTTATTAAGCTCTGAGATGTCTAGCTGACTTCAGTTGGTAATTTTTAATTTCTTGGTAAATGGATGTAATTCATAATTAACTTCTTCAAAAGCTCTGCGTTTTCGGGATTTTGTTTGTCTGGTGGTGACGGATAATTCTGGAAAACTACCACGCGTGATCTCATCGGTTATTGAATTTTCATGTACACGAGGGCTAGAAGATTCCACAGACACCAAATCCGGATTTTGCACGATATCTTGGTAAATAATCCCCACCGTATCATGCAGAGTATCTTTGCCGTTCATGGTTTCCACGAAACGGTCGAAATTGTCGAATGCAACACCAGTATTTAAGTCCGGGCGACGTAGAATATCTTCAGGACATACATAGCCGCTATTTACCGTTGAAAATGTCAGCTCAGTTTCTAGCTCTTCTAGAGTTGTGTAATAACAACAGTGCCCATATTTTGACAATATGTTAACAACTTTCTTACTGTTGCATAAGCTCTTCACTGTCAGACCTAGGGTAATGTGCTTAGATGTTTTAATTTTGTGGCCAGAAGCTGCGTAGATCAGATCTTGACCAATGGAAAAAATAGAAAGTTCATTTTTATTTTTTCTACTATCACGTTTCTTTTTGGATATATGAGACATATCCCCCCAAATGAGTGATTCCAAAAAACAAGTAAGAAGCTCGGGCACATTATCACATTCTCCCATCATCAAATCTTCAGCCGTAAAATTTTCAGGCAAATTTCTTCTGGGTGAGTTAAGTATTTCTTCTCGCAGTTGCGTTGCAACTGACCGAACGGTTTCTTTTGTTGCCATCGTTTTAAATAAATCCTTATAGGTTAAAAGAGTAGCGGAAAATGGAGCAACAAACTTTCTCTTTTCAGCGTAAATAATCTTAATTTTTTTGTCAAAAGTTTCCATTAATTTTCTTTCCAGGTGGCGGTCTGAAAACGATGATGTAGTAACAGAAGTAGACAGTAAACTGTATTGTTGTTCCAACAATTTTTGATATTCTTTTTTTATGTAGTCAAAAAAGAAGCATTCATTATTCTTGACCACTCGTTCTTCTAGCATATCACAAAGAATAGTATACGCAGTATTGTAAACTTTTTTTTTCCTTAGAAATTCGCTATCGTTATTTTTATAAATTTCTCGTAAGTAATTATCTTTGCAACATTTATGATAAGAAATATCGGAATTTTCTGAGAAAGAACTTAGCTTTTCTAACATCAATACATCATTTTGTTCCGTGGCCGCACTTTTTAAAATCTCTATAGTTTTTAATCTACTAACAGCTAAGCGAACTTCACGACCATGATACCGTTTACGTTGTTTTTCGCAAATGAAGCACGTTTGCGAGGCAGGATCGTTGTGAGTGACAGGTTCGTCTGTGTTGCATGAATCATTGAAATCCTCAATGTTTTGCTGAATGTTGCTGTGCTCTCTCGCTCTGAAATTTTTTAAAATTAATATAAAAAAAAGCTGATGATTATTACATGAAATTAAAATATTGTTAGAAAAATAGATTCTTTCATCTTAAAATAGTATTAATAGCTTTGTCAATGAAAGAAATAATTAATGTTGTTTTTTTAAAATAATTATTTTTTCGTCTGAAAATTTCACTAAAAAGTATCTTAAAAAAAAAGTATAATCAACTCATATTAGAACTTACTCGTCCGTTGATGTACTAGCGGCTTCAGTAGACGTGGAATCAACAGTAGCATGTGATTTGGAGCACACTCCAGCCACAGAAACTTGTGACTCAGAGCACTCTCCAGCAACTGAAAAATGTGACTCGGAACATTCTCCAAAAGCTGGAACATTTGATTCGGAGCTATTCTCAGCAACTTCCAATGGATTGTCATACTCCACTTCACTTTGTCGCTGTTGTGAATACTGAACATCTCGCGGTATTTTTACGGCCGTAAATAATTTGTAGCACTGTGCGTGGTATACTTCATTTAATGAAGATTCTTTTGTAAGCCTCAGATTCTCGTATGTTGTACGAGATTTTCGGAGAACCGGTTTACTCCGACGATATTCTAATACATTTATACATTTTTGTAATGTATCTAACGTAAATTTGACAGTTTTTTGTAAATTAGTTTCACCACAAAACACACACTTTACATTAATGTCACTCATAGTAACTTTTTTTCAAATTTTAATTCACATAATAAACATCAAAATCGCAAAATAATTTCAGGCGTTACAAATACGTTGTAAACAAAACCATCTGCGCAATCAGCTGTCATGGCGTCATGGCAACAGAACCCAAAGTGGGGACGGAGTGAGAGAGTCATAGATAGAGAAAGAGTGAGAGAGGAATAGAAACGCGAGAAGGGGAATACCGGCATCACGTAGCTGCATGCATTAAACTTTATCGATTATTTTTCCTTACTTCGGCTTACGGAAATCGTCAGATTATATATTATTTGTGAACGTTGAATTATTACCTTCAAAATAAAAAAAAATTTAGCCACGCTCGAGAAAGTCGAGATGACGTTTTTTTTTACAAGTTTGTAACCCACCTACTTCTTATCGTCAATCGAAAATTGTCAGATTAGTGGAATATACACTTTTTAGCATATAACTAACTTACCCTACCTTAATCTGACGCGCTCGAGAATTTCAGATGATCAATTTTTTTTTACTAATCTGATCCTTTATCCTTGACGCGCGGCCACATATACGGGGCTAATACTTAGTGGAGGTATTTAATGGGGTACTAGGTTCCTCCCTGTATGTTAATCTGCCGCGCTTTAGTAAATCCCAAAATCCCCTCTTGGGCTCCCCTACTACAACTCTCGAACGGCAGTACACGCTGTCGACAGCGCCGCGACGGCTATCCCCGACATAAGGGCCGCTTTTATATACAGCCGTCATAGGAAGTTGCATCTCCTTAGTATAGTCTTCTTGCAAAGAGCGTTTTGTAATTATGGACGTACTTTTTAATCAAATTAATGGCACACTTTCTATTACGGGTTTAAACATGCACCTAGGTGGTTATGGCCAAGCTCCAAGATTTCTAGAGTGATCAAATTACGAGTAAATTTACAAAGCTTTATTACTTAGATGTAGTATACAAACAACTAAAATTGGTAGTTTAAATAAAGTAGTTACAATTTGACAACAAATAAATAAGATAATTCTTTTGGGTGGCTCGGTTCTTTTCCATCGTCGATAGTACGTCGCCATCTGGCTGCAGATTCGGACGCTAGACTCGGTCTGCCTGTGACTAAATCATCTGGAAACAGGTAAATTAAATACACCAAGTTTAATGCCTTCCCGGTGCCCAATTGCAAGCCTACAAAATGAAATTCACCGACCGCGCTACCACGGAGGCCGCTGTAATTTCGACGCCTCTTTGTATCAAACTCGGGCGCTCGCGGCTCAGAACGTCAAAACTTCGAATCTGCGGGGCCGGCTAAATGAAAATTCGTGTAATACTAGGATACTTTTGTAGCAGTCTCGGGCTTTAGGATTAATAACTGAAAGACTTACGTTTTACCGGCGCTTCGTGTTTAGGCAGCAATTTCGGCGAACTTTTGCGACGGTTATTTCGACAGGATTTTCTGCGGTTAGCATCTGGATTGGCGAATTATGCATCCAAGCGG
>CALNHX010009556.1:0-48693 GCA_940337035.1 Agriotes lineatus | reverse complement strand
TAAGTTTACATTATATGTACTATAAGAACATTTCCAAAAAGTTCGACTAGAAACCGTGAAGGAGCTAGAATTGCCCCAATTATGCGAAAAAATCTCCAATCGATATGGAAAAATATGAGGGTATAACAATTGACAACATGTGATGGTGATGTGTCTGACGAAATTCTAGATTACTCATGGCATGACGTTAATTTACTAAACTTATCGGTGAACGAGTTCAAATTGCTGTTTAACCATCTTGAGAACATTATACCTGGGTTTAGCTATGAAATCAATCAAGTGTGCTATGAGTATTGGAGCATAGAAACGGCGAGCGAAGAATCTTTGAATTATTGTCGAAACTGTTTTCATCGTGTGGTGAGCCATATCGAAGAAGGCGGAAAACCGTGGTTGGAAAAACGAGCAAGGTTTTTTAAGAATTTATTTCTCCAAGAGCGCATTGCCGAATACCTTTTATCTGTGGTGAAAAAAATAAACTGTTGGTGCGACAATTGTGTCGCAAACTTCGACGTCTTTAATATAAAAGAGTGCCGGAAAAAAATCCTATTATACGTAAATAAAACAAGATGGGCGGAGTTGTCGCGGGACGATGATGAAGACAGTCAATATTCGTATAATATGAAAATTACAATAGCGAATGTTTTAAGATTTTCGGCATCTGCACAAAACAATATTCGTATAAGATAGAAATTAATATAAGTATAGGAGAATCATTTATAAAATAATCGTGCTACTAGAAAGATGGCCGGTTCGTCGCAAACCACATCAGCTATGCTGAAATGTGTTGAAAAATGTATAAAAACATTGTAAAGGGTGGAAGGCAGTGGAAACGTTAATTAAACATTGCAAATGCAATGTGAAACTATTACACAAAGCTATTCGTGCGGACAATTTAAATATTGGTGAAAAACGAAATTTGGAAACGTGCGAGGATAGTATGGGAAGAGATGGAGAACGCGTATAATGCAGACTTAGAACCGGAGTGATTGTGATTTTGAAACATAAGGACCCAAAACTATTTTTACCAGACGCATTTTATTTATTCGCTTCGCGCATAAAAAATGTGTATAAAACAGAAAACCGTGCTAAAAGTAAACACTACCTTGTGCGGGTAGTTTATTAAAACAACCAACGACATTGTAATAAGAGACTTAAAATATTTCACCACGAAAAACAACATAATTTTGCAAGCACATGTTGAAAATTGTGTGAGATTACAACAGTTGTACTTTGATAACGTGAAAGATTCCATTTTGAATCAATGAGAAGAATTTCAAGAAAAGTAAAGTGGATGGGCGTTATCGGAAATTATATCTTTAGCTGTGAACATAAACAGTTGTACCAACCTGTTCCACGCCTCATCGTGTGGATAAAAAACTGGCATGCGTGCGTCAACGTCAGGAATGATAACGAGACCTATTTTGCGTGGGCGATTGTGTCTGCTCTTCATTCCGCCAACGCCAACAGCCATCGAGTAGTTTCGTACCCCCATTATTCGGATGTTTTGAATTGTGAAGGGTTAGCCTTTCCGATGAAAATCTCTCAAGACCAACATTCGAAAAAAAGAATCCCAACATTTTCGTGAACGTGTATGTAATAAACAGAGCAGAAAATTATGTTAATGTGTGCCCCGCGTATACAGGGTGATTCAAATTAAGTGAGCACCATTGCTATCTTTGTTATTATTAATTTTACAAAGTAGGTTAAATTAGCAAACTAGTAGTGTTTTTGGCGCTGATTAATATGCATTTAATAAAAAAACAATCGAATAACGAGTTTGCGACAAAATTAAAAACTTGTTTTTTATATCTATAAACTGAAACTTGCGATAACTTCTTTAGTATTTATTTTAAGACAATAGTGTATTAAGAGTTTTATATCAAAAATTTATTTTTATTTCAAGTTTTTGAAAAATATACAGGGTGTTTCACTTAAAAAATATATTTTTTTAAATTTTTGTTACAAACTCGTTATTCGATTGTTTTTTATTAATTGCATATTAATCAGCGCCACTCACTACTAGTTTGCTTATTTAACCTACTTTGTAAAATTAATAATAACAAAGATAGCAATGGTGCGCACTTAATTTGAATCGCCCTGTATAACTTCAAATAAGAGCCAGAATCATGTTAACCTGATTTTCTTTGGCGACTCCGCCAATGCAGATGGAGAAACAGCCAATACCATGGAAAGCGGTTCTGAAGACGAGGTAAATTATCATTACTGCTGAATTAAACATTTGAATAGACTTGTAAGTATGCAACTGTCTAACAGAAAGCGTAAAACATTTATATGCGAGAGATGTCTGCATTATTTTTATAGTCGACAAAGGTTAGACGCTCACGAAATTGATTGTAAAAAGATTACCGATTGTAGAATTAATCTTTTTTAGGGCCGGGTGAAAAGCTAACCTTTGTAAATTATAAACATCAACAAAACGCTCCATTTATTTTATACAGTGATATAGAATGCATATTAATACCTGTGAGTGAAAACACCGGAAAAACACCGCAAAGTATCAAAACATGAAGTCTGCAGAATAGGCTATTATCTCAAACTAGCTGAAACCCGCGGCATATGCCGCATTTAAAATGTAGGACAAATTTAATAACTTTTGTTGCCCTAAAGAAGGTTTTAAAAGCACGCTAGAGATTGGCAGTAAGGAAAAGTTCCAAAATATAAATTTTTAAATGGAAAGTCTCTGGAAAGGAAACGCTCGCCTCTGGAAGGCGTCCAGTAAAAAAATCCGGAAAGAATTAATGCCCTTATGAGATTATATGTGAGAATTATTTGCGCCACCGAAATAATTTTCAGCTGCCTGCAATCTGTGTTTCTTTTCAGGTTTAAGCTGTTGAGGCGTTGAGCGTCATAAAAATATAAATGTAGTAACTAACTCTATTAATTATTATTTCTTTGTCATTTTAAGCTGGCATTATTATTATTATCTCTACAATAGTAATAAGTAACTGCTTATAATGTTCATATTTTAGCGAGTTAATTTTATTCTTAAATCGCTAGTGATTGTTCTATAAGTTAAGAAAAGTGACAGTTTTCCAGCGAATGTAAAAGTTTTACATGAGCATGGAAAAATCACTTTTCCAATGTGTTGAACATACAATCTTTCCGTGTAGTTGACAAAAATATCTTTTTAAATAATTTTGATCAAAGTATGGAAGCGCATTTGTAACCA
This sequence comes from Agriotes lineatus, assembly GCA_940337035.1. Classification (NCBI taxonomy): domain Eukaryota; kingdom Metazoa; phylum Arthropoda; class Insecta; order Coleoptera; family Elateridae; genus Agriotes; species Agriotes lineatus. The sequence goes on along the minus strand of CALNHX010009556.1, from coordinate 45,503 downwards.
TTATACATTTTCTGAATAAATTTACTAAATGTGTTTGATTTTAAATTGTTTTTAAATAAATTTTGACCATAAAATGTTATTTCATGTTATTAAATCTATTTTTTATCAAGAGTTAAGTCATATTTATTTGCCATGTCAGTGAATTTAATTATTGTAGATTCTTTTGATGGATGACGGAAGGCAACATTATGACATGACATACGATAGTCCGAATGCATAATTTGATCGTTTAAAATTAGACCTGCGCTTTTCACATATCGCAGCGGTCGTGCTTTTAAAAACACGATGTTTGTATTTATTTATTATACAGTACTGCAATTAAAGTGATAAATAGATCGATTAAAACATTGATTTGCTTTTATTTTAAATTCCCATATCAATACAGGGTGTTCCAAAAATACCGCACCATATATCCAAGAGAAGCTAGAGCGTGTCTAAATAAGCTAATATGTTTAACTGCAAATGTAATATAATGGTCCGTCTAAAAGTTATAAGCAGTTAAAATTTAAAAAAATGGCAACACTGTTAAAGGTTAAACTAAAACAAAAGGAATTAAAGTATTTTAATCTTTTTTGAAGCTATGGAAACAATACAAAATTCAAGAAAGCAATAATTACAACTAAACGCATAAAAAAACAATTATTATAGCAAATGTTTAAAATTTTCTTATTTGCAGCTGCGCAAGCATGTGCTCATCTTCTAATATTGCTATGTACCCGGTTCAACATCTCTAGTGTTACCGTAGCAGCAGCCGCAGTAATTCTATTGCGTAGCTCTTGTTTATTTGCTGGTGCTGTGGGTGGTTGGGTAAAAAGAATGGTTCAATGATGTAGGTACCTAATATGCCTGCCCAAATATTTAGCGCATACCGTTGCTGTAAACCATTGGGGTTTTCAACTGCCCAGTAATGATTGTTGTGCTTGTTAAATACCCCTCAAGTAAAAGTTGCTTCCTCCGCCCATAATACTTTTTTTGTAAAGTCACTGCCTAAAATTCGTTCTTTGCAGAAAGTGGTTTTCCTGTAGGGCATGAACTTTTGAATAATGAAAAGTGTGATAATTGTCCCCTTTTAAAATTCTATTCACTAAACTGCAATTTATACCAAGCTCTTGGACGATTCCATGTGTGCTCATACCTGGTTGATTTTCCACGACTGCAACAACTTTATTTTCTAATTGAGCAGTCCTGGTTGTTCGTGGTTGCCCATGGTGGTTGTAATTTAATTCAACACGACCAGTTTCCCGCATACGTTGCTCAAGCCGCTGAAAAACATTTTTATCGGGATGACGACGATTGGGATAACGCGAATATTCTAGAGCAGCATTTCTTAAGTTTCCATTGCATTCACCAAGAATGAGGTACATGTCACAATATTCGTTATTACTAAACATTACAAATGATCTTTAAGTTTTGACATTAAAGTGACATTAAATCATTTGGCACAAAACACATTTGGTCAATACTTTTTGCAAATTATCAATCTGATATGTTGCCAGCTTCATTTTATTTCATATTTTAATAATTTTTGAAACATTTAAAACATTGTATTTAAAAACTCTTGCAACTTTTGGCAAAATAAATTTATTTTTACAAGATTATACTGGGTTTGTAATATTTTTAATATAGAAATGTATAAAATATAGTTCAGATTGTCATTTTCAACCTGCCCACTTTGGACCCCCATATCTTATTTCTTGTATTTAACAAAGTTGCTTATTTTGACATGGTACATAAAAGGCAATGCCATTCAATATTAGGTACAGATGTTTAACCAACAGAAATCAGATTAAACCATTCCACGGAACAGTGAAAATTACAGCAAGCAATCATAGGCGTTCCACTATCAGGACCCTTACACAAACAATATATACTGTTATCTTTAGTTTGCGTGGCTACGAGAGCAGTGGTCCTTGTTTCCGTATTAGACGTACTACTTTTATTACAAAATTTTGTACAATTATTAACATTTAATGACTCTTTGAATACATTCCAATCGGTATTAGCTGCAGCATCCTTAACTGCTTTATTTGTGAAATTTACCGAGAAGTTCTGGCATAATCACATTATTAAAAAACTTCATAGCAATAGCGCTTTCTTTTTCCCAAAATACCTCATTGAAATGTGTTCTTGCACCAAAAAAATTTTTACTACTCCATACCACAAAATCACAGTAATTAACTCCAGTAATAGCGAGTTGCATTTGTATCTGGTAGTAGTAGGCATGGTTATAATCTAATTTAAATTCTTCGTTCTCTTTTTGTACACCTGCACGTTTTAGAACATTTAGGTCATCTATGCCAATGTCCTTTGCGCAATAAGGGCACTTAATGCAGAATTAATGCAGAACACTACAGGCCGTGTTTACACGATCAAAAGTACCATTGTTGCATTTGTACGTTTCTATTTTCGGAGTTTTGTAAACAAACGTACCACGCACCAATAGAACAACAGTTATTTTGAGAGCCAGCTTATCTACTTTGAAATGGTTTCGGTAAGTTATGATTTGAATTTCAAGACTGATATTACATAACACATAACCTATAAATTATTTCAGATTTGTAATGAATAATTATGCCTTTTACAAGCGAGCAAGACGCTTTTATTATTATTAAGAAGTGATTGAGGATATTCAAACTAAAATGGAGAGAAGTACTAATAAATCCCCTGCGATTTTGGCTGCACAAACTGGTACGAATATAAGCAGGTACCTAAATAGCAAATCTAAAACTTAAAATTGTTCTTTGTACAGGATTTCGTATGGAACTTGATGAAAAGCACTCGTACAAGGTATCGGTAGTTCAACAGCTGTATCCACATGATTTGGGACAACGGATTCAACATTGTCAATGGTTTATGGTAATTACCTGTAGACTGCACATTTATGTTGAAACCAGCTTGCACCCGCTCGAAGTTGGAGTATGGACAACTATGTCACAAAGGCGAATTATTGGCCCAATTTTTTCCACGATACAATATCAAGTATCAAACACATTTCTTAATTGGAAGTATTTACTTTGGTTCTTAATATTAAAAATAATATGTTTTATTAACTATTATTATTTTAAATAAATTGAGCAATTTCATTAATTCTCAATTTTATTGCAATTTGTCATCTCAATCTTATCTCCTGTAGAGAACTATCATTCAACAGCAAACCGGGATCGCCTAACTGACACATTATTGATGCAATGCAACCAGAATTTGTTGAATTACTTTACCTTTCAGTAGTTGCCATTTCAGAATCTATTATATATACAGGGTGTCTCGCGAAGTTCTCACTGCACTTAAGGAGCATGTTCTTGAGATCATTTCAAGCAAAAAAGTTCATATGAACATGTGTCCTATTCTCAGTAACTACTCATTCAGCCATCATAAGCAAGAAGGCGGTATCTATAAAGAACGCGTTTTGTGATAAATGGCGAAACGTAACTTATTGATATTTCATCACCATGCGGTACATAACCTTGGATTTTTTGTATTATAAGTATGAATTTAGTTGTGTTTTATATAAAAAGAAACAATATTCACCATTTATATCAAAATAAAGAAATTGTAGCGAAAAATGTAGATACCGAATTTTGACTTTAAATTGCAACAATCGACCGAACACTAAATACAGATTGAAAAAGCGGCATCTACTTGACAATGTTGTATAATGGAAGACTTGATACTATTAATTTAATGAAACGGCAGTTGGCTGTATCTGCACATTTGCGACCACGAAAACAGACAATAAAAGCGGTATCTAACAAAACAAAAGAAGAAGGCGGCTTCTACACGCAGATACTACTTTTCACTTTTGCATTTAGCACATGACGCCTTCTTGCGCTTTATAAGTAACAAGATATCTGTAGATACCGCCTTTTTTCATCTGAAAATCATAGTTACAGTGCAGATATCGATTTGTTACTTATCTAAAATGATTGAAATTTTGTACCGATTCCAACGATACCAATAACTCAATTTCGATTTTTTTGTAGATACCTCCTTCTTGCTTATGACGGCAGTATTGAGCTATACACATTTCAAACTAAATTAATCTTAATAGTAATTTACGTTACGAGACCGGAACGTAATGTTTTGCAGATCGAACCAAGTAGATTCCAAACTTGGGGAGCTCGCGGTGTTCTGTATTTCTTAGGTAATCTTCAAAATGTCGCTATAATAAAGGAAACCAATTGTTATTCTTCGTGTAATACATCTTTGATCGGCATACCTGAAAATCAGCGCGTATGCAGGTTTATTACCGACATCGGAGTACAACGCCAACTCTTTTTACTGCAATTTTGATGCTCTCCAAGAAAGTAGATGTCTTCCAAGCGTTAGCATTCAGAATGTTGCTGAGCAGCAGTTGTTGAATTATAGCTCATGGTTTTCTGTATTTTTTAGGTAATCTTCAAAATGTCGCTATAATAAAGGAAACAAATTGTTATTCCTCGTGTAGTTCATCGTTGTTCGGCATACCTGAAAATCAGCCCGTGTGCAGGGTACAACGCCAACTCTGTGGTATATTTGACCATGTATTTGAAAACAGTATGGACCATTTCCACGAGGAGCAACTATATTTGCACCCATTGCTGGGCCTGCAGACTGCTGTTGTAATTCCTAACGTACAGTTGCGGACACCTCAAAGTGCACGGTTTTTTGTTACTATGGTTATTTTTGCGATTTTTCGGCTTATTAAACGAGGGTTTCTCCAGTGGCGTTGCTTGTGATTGTAAGAATAGGTAGGTATTACTTTTTTAATGTTTGTATTTTAGCAAAGTTTCACAAGTAAACAAACTATACATATAATAATATGTATTTGATAAATATGTATCAGTATTCGATTGCTATTACGCTTTGCAGTTTGTTTCGCATAGATTTGACCAATGTCTCCATATTGTATCCTTCTCTCAGTTCCTTCCAAGCATTTCTTGTCCTTTCCCATAATTCATCGGCGTTGTTTGGTGTAAAATCCCTGGTATAAATTTTTGTAGTTCAATACCCCCAAACCTTTTCGATGAGGTTCAACTCCGGACTTCTTGCAGGTCATGGTAATAAATTGATATTATTCCCATCACACCATCAATGAACAATCCCTGCTGCATGCACAGGACAGTTATCCTGTGAAAATAATGTTATCAATGACGTTAACATAAAAAAAATTAATTAATTAGGTAATATCTTGCCTGTTGAAAAGTAAATTGATTAGGAAAGACCTCTCTTACAGATGGCAGCATCACATTTTGCAAAATGTTGCAACAATTTTCAACGTTCAGTCGATCATTAATTCTATAGCATGCCCCAGATTCGTGAGCATTGATCCATCCCCATAGGTTTACAGAGAATCGTCCACTACTCCTTATGGCCTGAACAAAATATTGCTCCTCAAATTTTAAATTATGCAAACAGTCGTGTTCCAAAACTCGTTGATTTCATTCAAATAGTCAGTTGCAAACTGTTTTCTTCGTTCTTTGTACTCTGATGTTAAAAAAACTTTTCTTGCAGGTCTCTGCTGCCAACGATTTTTAATTTTGAAAATGCAGCTCTTGCCCACATGCAAATCTGCTGCGACTCGACTCAGCGACCAGTTCTCTTCCAGTTTTGTAATAGCTCGCATTTTCTCTGCTTGTGACAAATGTCTGGGAATTTTTCGAGTTTTCAGTTCTATGACAGTTGATGACAAACGTAAACGTCAAAACTCGACGTTTATGATTAGAATATCGTATTACAAGCTAAAAATCTGCCGTGCACTTTGAGTTGGTCGTAACGGTACTACTTGCAAAAATTTTTTGAGCCAGGATCAGTTCAATTCAAGAGATGTTCCAGTTGTATGGAATATAAATGCAGGTCTGGGAGCTTTACATTGCCAAAATTACAACAGTCGTTGAATTATAGCTCACGGTTTTCTGTATTTCTTAGATAATCTTCAAAATGTTGCTCTAACGTTATTCTTCGTGTAATTCATCGTTGATCGGCATACCTGAAAATCAGTCGGCTGTGAAGGTAGAATAGTAGGTCTACCTGTATACTTACTTTTACAAATACAGCACAATCAAAGCGATGAACAACAATTTGCAAAAGCTTCGTAGTCAAAATAATTTATAGGTTATGTGTAAACATCAGAGTCAGAGACACATTTAATATGCTTAACACGTATGGCTTCAATATTTCTTTGCTTCGGCCGTTGGTTGCATTCAGTAACTCTCTTTATTATTAACCAAAATGCACTTGCCTTTGAAGCTGTGTCAACAGTTTTAAAAAAACCAAGTATAGGCACATGCTGTGATAATATCGTTATTAAAAGTACTGGGAAGTTTGTTTACAAAAACCCGAAAATAGAAATGTATGAATGCAACTATGGTACTTTTTATCGTGTAAACACGGCCTGTAGTGTGCCGGATTATTATATAGGTATGATACTCGTATGATTTTTCACTTTCATATTATGAATCGTATACGGACTTAGATTGCATGGAATGGTTTTGAAAAAAATCAAATTGGTTTAGATTTAAAGACACATTTTGAAAATATAGTTGCCATGAAAATGTTAACCGAATTGGAAGAACGTGAATATTGTTAAATGTGCGCAAAGACTTGTGGATGATTATATAAGGTAAAAGATAATTGTCACTTTACAGGTAGATATAGAGCTCCAGAAAGCTGTAATTTAAATTTTAAAACCGATCATATAATACCACTTGTTTATCATAATCTTAGCGGATGTGATAGCCATTTCCTAATAAAAGATGTTGTTACAGCATTTCCGGGTAATATATGTTTTACCTCAGAATAAAGAAAGGTAGATTTCCTTTACGAAAACTCACGATGATGCCGATATTTTAAAGTTGATATTTATCGATTCGTTCAAATTTATGAGTTCTGGATCAGATAAATTATCTTCCTATTTAAATAAAGACGATTTCAAAATTTTAAATTCGCTAAACACCGAATTAAGCCAGCATCAATTATCTCTGTTAACACGTAAAGGTGTATTTTCCTATTACATAACTTCTTTCGATGCATTATCCGAAACTAAATTAGCGTCAAAAAACAACTTTTATAGTATGCTAAAAGATGCTCATATTTCAGATATGATTTCAGATTATGAGCATGCAATTCAAGTCTGGAATGATTTGAATTATCAAACTATTAACATATGTTTCGTTATTGGATGATATTTTTGAAAACTTTCGAGGGAGTTGTCATAAAACGTATGGACTAGATCCCGCTCATTATTACACATTACCTAAATATACGTGGGATGCCTAAAATACACAAAAATAGAACTCGCCCTTATATCCGATGTAGATGTGTGGTTATTTATCGAGCGAGGAATTCGCGGAGGTATTAGTCAATGTTCGAAAAAATATTCTAAGGCGAAGAATAAATATTATCCGACGAAATACGATTCCATTCAAAATTCAAACTACACATGTATTATGATGCAAACAATTTATACGGATGGGCAATCATGCAATATCTACCCTATAGTCAAAATTATACCTATTCGAAGTCACTTGACTTTTGTCTCTCACTGTTCATCTTTAATAAAAAAGATGAAATGGAAGAAATTCAAAAAAAGGCACGTTGATTAATAAAATTAATTTTAAAATTTGACGTTTCTAATCTGTCAGATTATATTGTTCGTGTAAGTTATTGACATAGGAGTGAAAAACCTAAATTAAACCTAAAATAGTTGAGCCGAAAACTGAAAATAAAGAGAAACCATCGGACATGCGATATAACCAGCAGTCACAACAATTAATTTTGAATGTTATGAGTTTTTTTATGAAAAGTACTACAATATTAATAATGCTAAACCAACAGTTTCACCCTCCAACGTTGTTCTCCGTGATTCTCTTGCGGTAAATGTCTCGGAAAGCGCAATTTATAAATTAAAGAAGATGGGATACAGTGCGACACATTATTTACCGAAAATATGAGCCAGAAAGTGAAGAATTCAAAAACGGAAGTTGACGAAGCAGTCAAAAACTCCACCAGGGACACTATATGCAAAATGCATGTAGATAAAGAGCTTGTAACCATGGAAAGCCTAAAGAAAGGCTTGGTTGAAGAATCTGGGGGAGATTTTCATATTCAGTTTCGTCCCTAAATAGATGGTGCAAGGAAATAGGCTTCAAATGACAAAATCGAGCAATAGGTTCTAGAACAGAATATTCAAGAACAGAAATTGGCAAATTGACTTAAAATTTGCTATACTCAGCAGGTGTTTAATGTAGCCGAGAACGTATCTTTATTATACTTACGTTTTACGACACGTTAGGTTTTCTTAACATGCAAAATCAGTTTAATTTCATATAAAAGCAAAAAGCTCGCAGCAGCCTTGTTTTACAAATTGGCAGATGTCATGATAACCTACAAAACGAAGTGTCATTTATTACCCTAAAATTGCATTTTTAAGAATCGACATACGTAAAGTCACTAGATTAGCACGTGACTCCGAATGGGTATAAATATGACTATACAACAATTTTCGTTTTTTAACATTAGCAGAAGTGAACTATTTTGATGTTACTAGTATTGTAACGCTAGCTCCCGTTTGAATCCGATTAATTTAATATTAAATAATATTTGCTGATTTAAACGTCGCCGACCTTTAGCGTTATCAAGAACCCGGCGTGTCCCAGCAAGATAAGATAGCACAGACCGAAGTTTCGCGCAAACAAAGGTATGACGCGCGCCGTTTCTCCCCACCTAACAGCATTTCAAGGCATATAAAACTGCTTGCAGAACGCATTTAAACAGAGATTCCCCAGAGATTTCCGAGAGATACCTGATACTCCTCCAGCAAACACCTAGTTCCCGATCCATCCTTCATCCTGCCCTGTCCAGAGAGTCCCTCCGCCAAGCCGTCCTGAGGCTGAGTTTAATTCAGTGGTTCTATAAGAACGCCTGGAACGCCAGCTAATTAATCCTGAAAATCCCTGACAGCTGAGTTTAATTCAGTGGTTCTTTGAGAACGCCTGGAACGCCAGCTAATTAATCCTGAAAATCCCTGACAGCTGAGTTGAATTCAGTGGTTCTTTGAGAACGCCTGGAACACCAGCTAATTAATCCTGAAAATCTCCTACGCCGAAACCCGCTGGTCAAATAGCAATTAACGTAATGTCAAAATCCCAGCTCCCTTGTATTTTAAATTCACCGCCTTGCTATTCAAGTAGAATTAAAAGCTTCAAGCTACCTAATTTGAATTTACCTGAATTAATCCCTGAGAATTGTAGCGGCCGTTTTGCTTGGGAACTCTGTGGGCCGCACTGTTAGCTCCACCACGGAGTTCACTTGCAGGTGGTGAGGATTGTTAACCTCAAAAGTCACGCCGAACCGGAGGTTCGTTCTTCAAACGAAGTCCCGTCGTGCGGCGAATTCTTCAGAGTATTTCACCACCGAACTATAGTTACACGTTTAGGGTGAAAACCCGCATTAGCAGTTTTAATTGTTATTTGTTTACAGAAATCAGAAACCGCAAACCGGCAAATTCCGACGGACTTCACCGCTCCGCCAACAGCGCGCAGTTCAACGCCGTTCGGGAAGCGACGACAATTCTCGACGCTTTCGAAGCGGAGCTCCTAGGAAGTAGACCGACCCTGCCAGCACGGACGTGACGCGGGTTGCAGCAACCGCAGGGACAAACAGCGATATTTCAAGTCAAAAATGTTAATTTTGAACAATAGAATCCTGGTTTATTTCCTTACATGAATATTTACTTATGTACAATAGATATATAAAATAAATGTCATACAGGATACTCCGTTAGTGTGTTTTGCTTATTTATGGTATATCTGAGGGAACGATGGAACCTATCTCCGATCTAATGAGCTAACCCGTGGTAAATAAATATTTCAACCCCTAGAAGCAGGGGCGCAATTGTTACATGGCGTCTCCGAGCAGGAACGTGAACTCAGATATATGTACATAAATTGGCAAACACACACCTGCAGCTCCAGATGGCGCCCGAGCCCGGTAAACTCTGAAAATACCGAACCAGTAAATTTTGTTGTAATTTAAATAATGCACAAAACCTGTTTCAGCCTAGCCGTCCAGGGGAATCTACCAGAGCCCAGAAACCGAGATGTTCCAGTCTAGAATTCCCAGATCCCCGTCCAGGTCCTGTCCGTTCCAGATAAGATCTTTCCGAGATCCCGTCCAGTCCAGAAAATCCTTTTCCTACCCTCCGGGGCCAGCAGCTTCACTGCTGGTACGGGATTTTGCGTCCCCGAGGTGCCTTAGCTAAATTGCCGACAATACTACGGACCGCCCGCGTAGTACCGTCTTCTGCAATGCCAGAAGAATTTCAGAAGGAATCCGTAGTCCGCAGTCCGCCTGAGAGACAATCCCGATGTCTCGTCCGTAGGATCCGTAGTCCGCAGTCCGCCTGAAAGACAATCCTGATGTCTCGTCCGCCGGAATATCTGCAGGTACCCGTGTAAGCACCTGGTGCGCCTGTAAATGAAGGAATGTAAAGATATATGATTGCCGAATGCGAGTTTGAATGCGCCCTAGTTAGTGAGAATGCTAGAATGCCAGAATGTTTGCTAGTGCTATCCCGAATGTCATTCTTCCTTTTGGAGCGTGCTCTCTGCCACCGTAAAACCGGATAATGACAGGAGATCGTAGACGAATAGTCGAAGCTCGAAGGAGAGAATGTGTTTTCCGTACCAGAATACCGTCCAGAGAGCGTATTTTAGAATGCGTCCCAGAGCGATCCTGCGCACCGTTTTTTTTGAAATTGTATGCTGGTCTCCGCAGCCTCTACAATTTCCCGAGTAATTGTGTGAGAATGTCTGAGTGTAGGTTATCCTGAAACCTAGATGTTTCACACGCTGAGAGAATCCCGGAATACTTGAAGGTCGAAACCGCGACTGTACCGGCTCCAGTATTTAAATGTTGAAAGTTTGAACGTTGGCCGAATTGCAAACTGAAACCGCAGTTTTGCAACCGCCTGCAACATAAGTTTGTGTGCACTCCTTAAACGCAGCATTTCGCCCCAGTGCCTGTAAGAAGCGCGCGTTCACTCCGTCGAGTGCACATTTTTGTGCAATAGAATGCACCCTATGAAATGGCATCCAGGCCATTGCCAGGAATACATAATCCCAGAATGTATGCCGAATGAATGTGAATGATATCCTGTAGGACCTGTAGGTCGAAACCGCGACGCCGCCGTGTCCTGAAGGGTGCATGTGCATCGCATATGTATGTTCCTCCGCCGACAGAATATAGGTTGAAACCGCAACCTCTGTATTCGACTAGGCCAGAATTTAGAGTACAAATTGTACTCATCCTGTATATAGTTTCGAAAGAAACACCCGTTAAAATTGTACTCATCCTGTATATAGTTTCTAAAGATTACAATTTTACTCAGCCTGTATATAGTTCCCGATTATCCCCCAGTTTGAATGTTTTCTGTGTCCGGTCTCAATAATCACGAGATCTCCAGGTGATCTCTGCGTTGTTTTGAGAACCCCCTTGAAGGAGGTGCCCACCGAACTCCCGTTTCCTCCGAAGGGACCGGCATATGTAACGCTAGCTCCCGTTTGAATCCGATTAATTTAATATTAAATAATATTTGCTGATTTAAACGTCGCCGACCTTTAGCGTTATCAAGAACCCGGCGTGTCCCAGCAAGATAAGATAGCACAGACCGAAGTTCCGCGCAAACAAAGGTATGACGCGCGCCGTTTCTCCCCACCTAACAGCATTTCAAGGCATATAAAACTGCTTGCAGAACGCATTTAAACAGAGATTCCCCAGAGATTTCCGAGAGATACCTGATACTCCTCCAGCAAACACCTAGTTCCCGATCCATCCTTCATCCTGCCCTGTCCAGAGAGTCCCTCCGCCAAGCCGTCCTGAGGCTGAGTTTAATTCAGTGGTTCTATAAGAACGCCTGGAACGCCAGCTAATTAATCCTGAAAATCCCTGACAGCTGAGTTTAATTCAGTGGTTCTTTGAGAACGCCTGGAACGCCAGCTAATTAATCCTGAGAATCCCTGACAGCTGAGTTGAATTCAGTGGTTCTTTGAGAACGCCTGGAACTCCAGCTAATTAATCCTGAAAATCTCCTACGCCGAAACCCGCTGGTCAAATAGCAATTAACGTAATGTCAAGTAGAATTAAAAGCTTCAAGCTACCTAATTTGAATTTACCTGAATTAATCCCTGAGAATTGTAGCGGCCGTTTTGCTTGGGAACTCTGTGGGCCGCACTGTTAGCTCCACCACGGAGTTCACTTGCAGGTGGTGAGGATTGTTAACCTCAAAAGTCACGCCGAACCGGAGGTTCGTTCTTCAAACGAAGTCCCGTCGTGCGGCGAATTCTTCAGAGTATTTCACCACCGAACTATAGTTACACGTTTAGGGTGAAAACCCGCATTAGCAGTTTTAATTGTTATTTGTTTACAGAAATCAGAAACCGCAAACCGGCAAATTCCGACGGACTTCACCGCGCCGCCAACAGCGCGCAGTTCAACGCCGTTCGGGAAGCGACGACAATTCTCGACGCTTTCGAAGCGGAGCTCCTAGGAAGTAGACCGACCCTGCCAGCACGGACGTGACGCGGGTTGCAGCAACCGCAGGGACAAACAGCGATATTTCAAGTCAAAAATGTTAATTTTGAACAATAGAATCCTGGTTTATTTCCTTACATGAATATTTACTTATGTACAATAGATATATAAAATAAATGTCATACAGGATACTCCGTTAGTGTGTTTTGCTTATTTATGGTATATCTGAGGGAACGATGGAACCTATCTCCGATCTAATGAGCTAACCCGTGGTAAATAAATATTTCAACCCCTAGAAGCAGGGGCGCAATTGTTACAGTATTAGTGAAGCCATCACGTGAAGTAGATATTGAGTATCCAAACCAAATCGTGCTACACAACGTTCACGCTGATTTACCAATGTGTTGCGAACATGCTGTTCCACCAAAATCAAAATTGCCAAAACTAATGACAATGTTGAAAAAAAAAAGAACGGTATGTAATTCATTAAAAGAATCTGAAACAAGCTATATCTGCAGGCTTAAATGTTAGAAAAATTCACCGCATCTTATCATTCTCAGAATATCATTTGCTTAAGTTAGCTTGAGTTAAATACCCAACTTAAAACAAGTGCAAAAAACGAATATGAAAAGAATCTTTATCTACGACCACTACTAAAAGTAGGCCTTTTAGGCTTGTTTCACTAAAAGTAACGTTTTATAGTTTACCGTGTTAAAGAAATCAGCTGTTTACTTTTAGTTCTAGTGCTAAAAGTGAAGTGAGGTTATAAAACTACAATTTCGAACAGGAAGTGAAGTTGTAAAGTTATTGTAGTTGCTTCTTGCGTTACAGGTAAAGTGTTTTCGAAATAATTAAAGCGTTACGTAATGAATACACTCAGATGTGGAGTATTAATAATTACATTTCGTAACTGACCTTGCCAGCACTGGCTTCGCAAACATTCGACCGCGCATGGCCTACTATTTATTATGACATAAATTAGAAGTGTCGTAGATGCAAATATTTGTTAAATCGATATTTATGGATTAATAACGGTAAAATCAAGGTCGTAGATAAAATATTGTATGCAACGCGTGCTAAAAGTCGTTTATGCACGAGATATGTTATGAAACTCAGCCTTCGGCTTCGTTTCATAATTTTCATTTCTCGTGAATAAACGTCGACTTTTAGCACTTGTTGCATAAATAGCTATTTTACACGTAAATTGATGAATAAGGCGCTATTCGGAAAAACGATGGAGAACGTCCGGAAGCATAAAGTGGTTAAATTAGTAACGCGATTGGGTGGTCGATATGGAGCCAACATATCCCAACCTAATTTTCATCCTAGGACCATATTTAACAAAAATTTTGTAGCTATAGAATTATCAAACTTAGAAATAATGTTTAAGAAGCCAATATACGTAGGTATGTCCATATTAGATGTAAGTAAACCTTGTTAGTACAATTTTTATTATAATTACATGTTACGCAACTTCGTACCGCCCTTAAAGGGTTATCAAGGCCTCGCCTAGCTCTTTTAACTCTCAGCAGAATATGGCGAGGTGTAAGGACTAGGCTAGGAAATGCTTCGCGCTTTTAAATTGAATAGAAATACAAATGGGACGCATTGTCGTTGCTCGCAACATATAAAACAAAACTAGCTAATTAATTATACGCCACCTACCTTTGGTGTTCCACTTCATACCTAGGTTACTCGTTCAGCTAGAGAGATTGAGGGAGAAAACACAAACAAATAATACCAATAGGGCATTTATTTAAAACCAAATATCGCAGTAACACATAAATCATTTGCATTAGGGCTTACGTCATGTGACAACATTTAAAGTTGTAGGACTATTGCCTATCAAATAAATTAATAAATTACAAATAGGAATTACCTTCGAAAAATTCAATCCACAAAATGCTAATTATAGCTTAGTTTACAACTTCAGGGCATTAGTATCATAAAACATTTAGCCGAAAGGTTGATTGAACACGTTCAGTTTGATTTGCTTATATATAATTTAACTTGATGTGGAAGTCCAGTGATCGGCAAGTGGAATCCTGTTGCGTTGCATTTATCCATGAAGGCTCTATGCCGGATTTGGTTGATAAATTCTTAGAACCCCAAGGTCGACACTGTTAAAAGACAGCTAACAACAAAAGGAAGCGGCACATATCGGAAATTCCTGGCTGCATACAAAAGCGAAATCGGGGAACTGAATTAGCTAAATTCTAGCATTCGTGTGAGCCTATACTAGCCCATACTAGCCGGCCTAAACATTAGGAATTAGAACGCGAAAATAAGCTATGAGAAGCAGTCTTACCGAAGGTGCTGTCGGCCTGTAAAGAGGGGATAGACGGTCGGCCTTACCTTTTGGCGAAAGTTGTATTTGTTATTTTGCCGGCTGGTAATTATCGGCCTAGTTGGGCTAGCTCGCCGCGAAGGTCGCAGGGTTCCAGCTATACTGAAAGAGAATAATAAAAAAAAATAGGAGAGGGCGCCAGGTCCTCGACTCAGATCTAATCCTTGTGCCGGGCCGTACACAAGGTAAAAACAATTTCCAGCAGAACAAAGAAAAATAATCAAATCAACCACCAATGAGAATATCACAGCTTTATTGAGTTTGGTACTATAGTGCGTCACATACAAAGTCAAAGGCAAATCATCAACCTCAATAACAAAGTCAACCACAAAATCTTTCATAAAATCAAACAAGATCAACAACAAAATCAAACATCAACCAGCATAGCAATAAACAAGTTTCAATATACAAATCAATATATACCAACAATAAACACATTAAAAATAGACGAAGGTACTGCATCGATACATTTTATAAAAGCATAAATATATAAACACGTTAGTCGAGCGCTAAACAATAAACTTCAGCTGTAAACTATCGTAAATATTCAGTTAAGTGGCTAACTAAAGTAGCAGCACCGGCACAATAATTCGTCCGCATCCTGTGAGGCAGGGTGTGACGAAGCTAGCGCTATGCAAACGAAAGGCTAACTAATACCCCGAATGTTAGCTTATAATTTTAATGTAACGACAAAATTTCAAAGGCTTGAAGCCCGCTGTTACGGATTGTATGATCATACAGGCGTGGCGGTTTCTATTTTAAACGCATCAAGTTATTATATAATTGAACAAAGCAATGGCTTGAATTACGCTCCTCACAAAAGCTAAACTTACAAATCGCCAATAATCAAACTACGATCTAATATCACGAGCATGGCTAATGCAGCTACCATGAACATAGTCTACTCTAAAATTACACGAAATGCAATACCAATCGATAAAATAAGCCCAAAAGCAATATATACAATAAATGTCAATTCGACAGACGTTTCCAAATACAAATTACACCAATAATCCTACAATATGCATGCTATACGAAATGCCTATAATTAGCGGAGCAGTTATTACGCTAATTCAGATATACACACCTCAGTACAAGTCACATACGAATCACGCATGCTGTTTTCCAGGGTCGAGCGCAGATCAACAGCAAGTTCGGAAGCATCTGGTGCGCCAAGGAGACGACTTCCGACAGCATTGCGAGCGTCGCAGGGAGGGTGGCAAACAGACGATGCCAGTACCAATTACACAAAGCACCAAATAAGGTAAGCGAACCAAATCCATATTACGAACATTTTTTTGGGTGGATCCAAAACTCAATGGCAAATACGATCCATAATGCGATCCCAAAATTTAATTCGATCCCAGATTTTTAATCCAGATTTTTAAAGGCTAAAAATACAAATTTTCCAAATAGATTACGGCGTTCAAAAGGGGGAAACGTAGGCAAACACCATGTACGAACCTTAAGATGTTGTGCAGCCAACTCGTTGTCGGGCGTGTGAAGAAGGAACGTCCCAAGAAATCCGTCTGTGACGAAACGAATGCCGGCGACACCAATACCAATCTCCGAGCATTCCAGTAGGGGAAGCGGAGCCTCTAAATCCTTCCAACTATGAAGATGGCTTCTCAAAGCCGCGAGACTAGCCCCCATAGGAAGCAATTCCAACTTTCACAACGCAAGACTTGCCAGGAAATGGCCGAAAAATGCTCAAAACGAGCCCAATTCAGCTTATCAAAGTTCCCAAAAATTGGAAAGTTGACCAACGTAAAAACTAAAGAATGCTGAATGCTCTGAACTGATAACAGCATTGTAGCATTAAGTTTGAAATTAAAGGTAGATGTTAACAAAGTTGCCTATCCAAAGTAAAGTATTGTATGTTTAGGAAAATAAAGCAAATAACCAAATCTGACTAATTTATTTCAATCAATAAATAGGAAAATGTCAAAATGAGCGTAACAGGCCTTATTGCGTAGAAAACGGCACCACAGCGGTTTCAATTATTGGAAGCGCGAGGGAATCCAGCTACGCTGATTGCGCACCTGCGAAAACCAACCTCTAGCGGCTTCGCTTGTTAAGCAACAATAACGGCTTCAGTTTAGCCCAACATTTGATATCCGCGAGAACGTGCTTCTTAAAAAATCAATACTCTTCCAGCTATTCTGCTGTTTGAACGGCCTACTCGAATCGATATGCCACAAACAAACTGCGACAATAAAACTGCAAGGGATTATCTCTTAGCACAAACGCTTGCTGCGATAAAGTTGAATTCTTTTGCTACAATAATGATAGATAACATGTGGTCCGAAATGGCGTTACAACTATAATTGTCAAAATTGTAAGCTGCCGAAGTCTTTTGTACGACGTAACTTGTGAAGATGTTTATGATGTTATGAAACGTGATCTCAACATGCTTGATACAAGCGATTATCCCAAAAACAATGTGTACAATATACAATTAGTGAATAAGAAAGTACCCGGTCTAATGCAAGACGAGTGCAACGGTAAAATAATAACAGAATTTTTTGGGTTGAGATCGAAAATGTACAGTATGAGGGTTGAAGGCAAAGATGCTCCATAAGGATGCCGTACTAACCAAAATTTAATTAGAGCCGATCGCCATACTGTACATAGTTTAACACAAACTAAAGTAGCTTTTACTAGCACGGATGAGAAGCGCTACATTTGCGAAAATAAAATAGATACCCTTCCGTGGGAGTATTACACATTGTAAAATATATGTTTATAGGTTTACTGGTTATGTTATTCAAACCACTTTCGTCCCGATGGATCCCTCGACTCCAGGGAGCTGCGAGCAAGGGGCAGGGGAAAATCCCCCCGACGAGCTAGTCCAGAAGGCGGGGTGCTGGAGCGTTAAAACGACACAGATATCGCCTTAGGGCTTATGCAATCATAATGTATAGTAGTTAAACAAAATAAATGTATTAAATGTGTAAATATGTGCTTTATTTACAAAGATGTGTGCTTGTAAGCCGAGAAGCCGTCATGAAAGGTAGGAAAACATGTTTATTTTAGTTTATTTCCCTTTATTTTATTTAAAACAAAAGTGTTAGATAACCTGTTTGCAATTATTCAAAGCAGTCCGTTAACCTGTTCATAGCAGCCCGAAAGCTGTTCAAGAGCTGTTCAAAGCTGTTCGTCAACCTATTCATAGCAGTCCAAAGCAGTCCGTTAACCTGTTCATAGCAGTCCGATAACCTGTTCATAGCAGGCCAAAGCTGTCCGTTAACGTGTTCATACCTGTTCAAAGCTGTTCGATAACCTGTCCATAGCTGTTCAAAGCAGTCCGTTAACCTGTTCATAGCAGTCCGATAACCTGTTCATAGCAGTCCAAAGCTGTCCGTTAACGTGTTCATACCTGTTCCAAGCTGTTCGACTACCTGTACATAACTGTTCTAAGATACTCTTAGTGGTTCAAAGCAGTCCGTTAACCTGTTCATAGCTGTCCGGCAACCTGTTCATAGCTGTTCGTCAACGTGTCCATAGCTGTTCAAAGCAGTCCGTTAATCTACTCATATTGGTTTAAAACTGTTCGATAACCTATTCGTAATTGCCTAAATCTGTCCGTCAACCTGTTCATAGCACGCCAAAGCTGTTCGTTAACTTGTTTATGTCTGTCTGATAACCCGTCGGTTAACCTGTTGACCTGTTCGAGAAGCTGAACAGCAGAAATAGTGATTTTTATTCGCACATTTCTAAAATATTTCTTTAATCTTGCATTTCTAATAGCCTTTAATGCAGGTGGACGAAGTATGTTACACTAAGTCAAGAAATGTTGAGATGGTATTAATCCCACAACTTGGCTGTTTGCAGTGCAAGATAATTAACCAATTCAATAAAGCACAGAGTTGGGGTATTTTATATAATTGCAACTTTAAACAAACGCAATAATGTTAAATGCATTGGTAATGAGATGTGAGAAGCAGTAATTAGTCGGAGAAAGGCACGCAAAGGCAAAGCATATTTCAGGAATTTGACTTTTGAAAAAATGAATATAATTAAAATGAAAAGGTTTGTGCACATGTAAAGCTAGACCACATAAAATGTAATTGACACAAAAGGTTTGTTAGGTGCACTTTAAAAGGAGCGTAGTTGTCAAATAAAAGCACAAGTACAGTGAAATTATGAGCAATCTGAAAGGTGAATTAAGCAAGATAATATAATAAAAAATTTGCAAAGAGCAATTCTAGAAGAAGGCAACTGAAGAGAAAAGCTGGTGAAGTGAAAATGGTGAACTCAGGAATTCCAGTGTATTTAAAAATAAAGTGAAATAGAGCAGAGCAGTGACATTAATAATAAATAAAAACGTTTGTAAGTGCAACGTGAAGAGACAATTTTAGTTATAAGATAAAGGACAATAATTTAGATTTAAGGAAACTGTAAATATTAATTATGTACTCAAATTTTACTCCATTTATGACCATTCATTATCCTGATGCTATTTTGTTTATAACGGGGAGAACAATTGCAATTAAATTAATTGAAAGCTGGGCTAAATTGTGCTCCATTTTAAACAGTGTTAATTGTTACTAGCGCGAAGATTTGAATTATTTACCAGACGGTACCTCATAAAATTTTCACTTTTAAAGGTTCAATTTATCGCTGTTTGCACGGCGGACATTTTGTGTCATCTGTCAGATTGTGAATTATATGATCTACTAAGAATCGCGCATTGGAGCTACTGATTTTATGAATATAGTATATAGAGTTAAATTCTGATCTCACCTTGAGCAGAGTTCATGTTTTTGTCGAGGGCTAGCTTAATTGATATTGGAATTGAATAAAATAGAAAGAGGTGCATTCAGCCATTTTATTTGTGTATTAAATATTACAATCTATTTTAACCAGCCTAAAATATACTGACAGGCAAGTTTGAGCACAGTAGTAAAATATAAATCTGAGAATTGTGATTGAATTTTGCCCTAATTTAACTAATATTAATTTTTATACCGAAATAAAGAATAATCAGGTAAGGTTTACATTATAAACTAGGCACCGCAACGTGGAGCTTAGAGCTTTTCATAACAATGTGTGTCCGTTCGTATATCGAAAGGCTGATGTAAAGTGTACCGATACGCCTGTTGAGCATATCGCAGACTGCTTTCGAATTCCAGTACTATGCCACTCCGTTCAAAGTCGATCCCTAGAATTCACTATAAGAACCGTTCATAGATTAACTCAGTCTTTAGTTTCCTTGGAAGCGGCCTTTGCGAGGGTATTTGATTTCGCACACGGCCTAAGACGGCTTATCTCATATTTAATCACTTCCTGGCTCTAGCCAGACGCTCGTTGTTGCTTTGAGAACCCCCGTCTTCTGATGTCAGCATTGCATAAAGTTGCCCAATATGACGCAACCAGTCCGTTTCCTGCTTAAATTGAAAAAAAAACAACCGAAACTTCTCGTGTGACAGCCGCGCTTCTTGGCGTGGCTTCGCACTTGAATTCCTGACGTTGTTCAGACCTAAAGGTAATTAGTTAATGCCTATAAAAACACTTGTTTAAAGAGGTTACCTTCAATGCCAAGAACCGCGTAATTATACTACTGCCTTATCGCTTTCGTTGAACCTGTGCATTTAAGTGCAAACTTTTACGTCTTCGAACGAATTCGTCGTGAAAGTGATATTGAGGTAAATATATATACAGGGTGGGTCATCGTTGTTCATTGTAGTGACCCTTCCCCAAGACTTGCAAAGCAAGGATTCTACGCATTAATCCGAGGTCGGAGGCCAGCCCTTGTCGTCGTTCCGTTCACCCCAGTTGCCCACGTCATCATCGAAGAGTAACGAATCCAGCTCCTGGTGAGGCATATTCCACTGTCGTAATTTGATTCTGCGCATTGCTGGCACTAAGGAAAGATACTGTAGAACTGTTATTTTTATGGTAAATGTGGATTAAAAGTGCAGCATCATAAGAAACATTAAGTTGAAGTCGTACATGAATTACGTCGTATGTTATTAGAACTGTGCCGCGCGCTCCGAGTTTAGGGTAGCATTAGTTACTTTCAGCGGCATAATTTAAAGTAATTACCTATATTGGTACTTTGTTGTGATCGTGATTCAAAGAATTGTACCTTGTATGTCCGTTTGCTAACCCTTACATCTGCTTTGCTGTAATACATATCAAGATGTGTGTGAATATTTAGACCCAATACAGCATATTCATTTAATCTATTTCATGTGCTTTTTATTTGCATTTATTTACTTACCTTTGCTCTTGAGTTTTGTGTATTTTGATTGTACAGTGCCCAAGCAATCGCAGTGTCTTAGTGACCCGTTTATACTATAACAATATATGTGCGACCGGTATATGTATTAAGCGCACCGTTTATTTTAAGTATTTTCCCGGGTCCTATAACTGTTTAATTTCGGATATCCAGTTACGAGTTTTAATGAAGAAAATTCCATCACATAAATATAATTGTCTATAAAGAGTACTATCTTTCCATTCGGTCGTTCATAAACCGCATCGATTTTAGTAAAATTTTTAGGCGAAAACATCCACCAATTAGTTATCAGGTTCGTCATATGTCTTTTCACCTAAAGTTATTATCCATAAATGTTATTTGAGTTAAACTCTCTTCTTTAAATCAGTCAATATGAATATTTGAGACAAACCTGACGTATTAGAGCTATCAAGTAATGGGCAGAATTTAAACGTGCTAGTAAAACTGGATTAAAATTCCTGTAGCATTATAATTTTAATGTGACGGGAAATAAAGATATTTTAGCCTATGCTTCAAAGTTTGTGTCGTAAATATAAGGCTATTAACTATATACAGTTAGTAATTAGAAATATAAGTAATATATAGCGTCTGCAGTAACATTTTAAACGTTTTTCAGTGCATATTAATTTAAACAAGCTATTGCTTGCAAAAAGGTGCACTTGGTCCTAATTTCGGACACCCATATTGTTACGCTTTGAACGACTTCTATGTATGATCAAAAACTTTTATCCTCGAGAGAGCTGTGGAATTCTTTTGTTAAAAATTTATGTTGGCAGTCGTGGTAGTAAAAGTAACACTGGCATTTTATATCTTTCACTTTAAGGTTATATCAGTAATGTCATTTTCACAAATACAAATATTGTTGTTGAATACATAAAAATGTTAATATCAAATACAACTATAGATGGTCAAGGTGATTTCCTCCATTTTCCATACACAGCACCACTCTGTGTCCAGTATTAAACATTCTGTACTGAACTTGTATATGTTATATTATTAAGTGCCTTTACTCATCACTGCCAACGTAAATTAAATTTAAATAAAATCCACAGCACTCTAGAAGATAAAAAGTTTTGGATCATACTATAGTAGTACAAATGGCGCCAACAAATAAGAAGAGAGGCTTTGACGTGAAGAATCCGGAGGATACGCTAGAAGAAGCCTTCCAGGTATTTTACAGAACAATTTGTTAATAAAGCAGGCGGCAGAAAACTAT
This sequence comes from Agriotes lineatus, assembly GCA_940337035.1. Classification (NCBI taxonomy): domain Eukaryota; kingdom Metazoa; phylum Arthropoda; class Insecta; order Coleoptera; family Elateridae; genus Agriotes; species Agriotes lineatus. The sequence goes on along the minus strand of CALNHX010009556.1, from coordinate 23,189 downwards.
GTCGTTCTGCGATCTACGCTTCTTCTTCTTCTTCTTCGGGTGGCTCTGCTGTCCTGGGGGGGGGGGGATATGGCCTGCCGAGGCTTTCTTGATTGCTGAAACGCTGGAGGACATCAATCTCCAGCAATCCTACATGATAAATATAAAAGCAGGTATTGTATCTAGAAATCGACGGGAAGACCTATTTATTTATTTATCTACGACCACCACACCACTAAAAGTAGGCCTTTTAGCGCTAGCTTTTTTCACTAAAAGTGACGTTTTATAGTTTACCGTGTTTAAAGAAATCAGCTGTTTACTTTTAGCGCGATTGTGAGATAAAGTGAAGTGAGGTTATAAACTACAATTTCGAACTGGAAGTGAAGTTGTAAAATTATTCTAGTTACTTCTTGCGTTAGAGGTAAAGTGTTTTTGAAATAATTAAAGCGTTATGTAATGAATACAGTCAAATGTGTAGTATTAATAACTACCTTTGATAACTGACCTTGACAGTACTGGTTTCCTAAACATTCGCCTGCGCGCAAAGGCCCTCTCTTTATTATGACATAAATTGTAACTGTCACAGATGCAAACCTTTGTTAAATCGATATTTATGGATTAATAACAGTAAAATTAAGGTCGTAGATAAAATAGTGTATGCAACGCGTGCTAAAAGTCGTTTATGCACGAGACATGTTGTCTCGTGCATAAACGTCAGACTTTTAGCACTTGTTGCATAAATACCTATTATTGTATAGCTTCTTTGGTCAGGAGTCCAGAGTATTAGTTTTTTCAAAACATGTCAAAAATAATATTGTTTTGGGTTTACTGACAAACCTTATAGAAAGGAATCAAATACGTATTATTTTAGAGCCGCCTGTAGTTCAAAGAAAACTATATATGTTTAGGCAAGATATTCCGTTTACTCTTTATCAATTATGCACATCTTTTTTGTATAAAAAATAGCTCAGTACAATTTAGTACTTTGAGAAATAAAACATTTACATTATTTCGTAGTCTTATTGTAATATCCCGCCTTGTTTTGGGCATATTTTAATTTACTTTAATGCCTTGGATATGCTCTGAGTCGTAGAACACGTTCAACAAGCTCGAATAGGGTGCAGACCAATAAATAACACTAGGTCAATGTTCAAAATAAGATTTACTGTTTTTAACTATTTACATTGAAAATAGAAATAATATGCACACTGCGGGTTACGGTATATAGGGTAGTTGCTCCAACAGGGGGTTGCTCGGGCTCGCCAGCAGCGCCGCAACCCAAATTGTCCAGGTGAAGGGCGGGCACCTCGAATACGCCTTCGAAGCGCGCGTCGTTGTCCCCGGAGACGTCGCGGAGTCGACAACAAACGCTGCGAACACTGTGGATTATTAATTGTGCTTTAAGGAGGTACCTGACGACGAAAGAAGCTGTAGAAGTTCGCGTCCGATGCGCCGAATTAGACCGGGGCCGCCGGGCGATTTGGCGGCGTCCGTAGCTCGGAAATGTGCCTTGGTCGGACTCCCAAAGATTTCAATGTTCGGGCAAATATGCGGCTCCGCCCGGATCGCAGCAGCGCCGAGATTTATTTCAGGAAGCCTCTGGGATGGCTCAGAAGTGTTAGTGGCGATGTCTGCAGGTAGGTCTCTTATCACATGATCTTCAACCTGGTGGTGATGGGATGTTGACGGCTTCTTAGTGCTTTAAAATTCAGGAAAATTAATACGTTCGAAATACGGCCTTCGAGGACGCAAATGATATGCGCGCTCAATTCTCGGACGGCGGACGGGTCAGATAAGGATCTCTAGGTTATCGGGGTGTTCTTGCAGGCAGACAGTGACCATACCAAACCCGCAAGAACTTTTATCTAGGCGATTTCTCCCTTGCTAAGACAGTAACCATACCAAAGCAAACGAGTGATCGCTCCGGGTAGATTAGGAGAGATTTAGGAGAGGACTCGGGACAGAATCTGCCAAGGAGCTAAAAAAGGTAAAGGTTCAGGGTTATTTCAATTCCCCCAACTGGGGGCGGGCTGCTATAGGGACCTTCCGTCCCTCTTCAGCCAAGAACGGGAATTATAGGATGGGTGAGAGAAAGGAGGGGTGGAGAATGGAAGAGAGGCCAGGAAAGGTGGAGAAGTACTGCCCCGGCATTCGCCTCAGAGAAGGTACTCTGTTGACTCAGGAAAACCACCTAAAAACCTGAATCAAGGCAGGCGGCCGCAGGAATCGAACCCACGACCTCCCGAATGCTAAGTGGACGTGCTACGCACTATGCCACGGAGCTCGGTCCAAGGAGCTGTCGGGTGTTCCTTTTTATACGTTTCAGCGGCTCCTGGTCGTTGCACGCGGCCTCCCCACTTAGATAGAGGGGGAAACACTCCTGCGCGCAAACGTGGCTTCCTGCGCATCGACTACCGGCCCGCGCTATCGCTTCTTAACGCGGTCTTGAGATGCAAACGTTTGATAAGGCGGCGAATTAAATTCCCAATCCGTCTCAAGTATCTTTAGAATTTAGATTCACAAGCGTAACGTCACATTATTATGCGATCTTATTGATCGAATTTACTCTTTTTTTAAGTTGGTATGTGTCCTAAATTAGGCTGTTGCTTTCTTATTATGAGATACATTTAAATACACAGGAAAGAGGCACGAACTATTTGTTCCCGCAATTAGGGCAAGTAGTTCTAATTTTGGACAGTCATATTTATATTGTTAATCTATTAAACAAGTATATTATTAATAATTTTCATTAAATCGCCTACCTAATAACCCAATAGCAACATTGCTCAATCCCAATAAGCACCTTCGTCAACAGTTAAATAGCTACAATCAGTTTGCCCTCAAAAACGTTGAAAATAAGACTCTTATGATTGTTTCAACCAGTGTTAGCGCTCACCAAACAAAATCTTTTTAATTGTATATTTTTTCAATCATAAAACGTGTAATATGATACAATATATTGTTAAAAAACTCAATTACCTTTTGGTGTAAGGTTACATTTCTATTTGTTGTATCATCTACAATATAACTATTCTAATCATACTGAACTACTGATATAAATCAATTCTTACATGTATCTTAACACTAATCTAAATTATAACAATTCTAATTACTTACACTAATAACATATAATACTATATTCCAATAATAAATATAATAACTATACAGGGTGTCCCAGAAATAAGTCAGCAAAAATTTATAGCATCCTGATTGTAGGAATTGCCCAAAAAAATATATTTTTTTTATTCTCAACATTTTGAAATTTGATTAAAAAACCTCTTTATGAAACCTAAACAAACCGGCTTTCAGAAAGATATAGTAGCTAAAGAAATACGTTCAAAAAAGCCAAGATTTTTGTAAAGTTGGTATGTTATCAACAATACTTTTAACAGCAACTAATAGGGCAACAATAGTAAACTAGAAAACAGTGGCACACTGCATTTTTTAGATAAAACTTTGAGAATTTTAAATTCAGCAATCCATAAACCAATTTTCATAATTATTTCAGAAACTGAAACTGTGTTAACTCATTGGCTCCATTTATGGGTTTTTTATTTGAGCGCTTATTTCTGGCACACCCTGTATACACAAAATATAAAAATTACTTATCTGAAGTAATTGTTTGGTAAAATTTTTTGACAATGAATAGGTTATAACTTATAAATGATACCGGAAATTTTAAAAAGTTAGTGAATTCAAATCCGTCAGCGTCGTTGTTAGTAGTATAGTTATTCGGAATTATTTTATCACTTACAAAAAACCTTCTTTGAATAGAAATAAAACATAATTTTCAAGAGGCTGTAAGTAACATAAATACTTGATTCGAAAATGCCAAATAGTTTTTGAAACTTGAACTGAAATATTCTTCCACGAAAGAGAATTTCAATAATATAAACAGTTATGTGTGTAACACTGCCCTCTTAAAGAAGAAATTCCTATCCGCAAAATTGCGGTTTTGAGTTATTTGACTTTATGTATAGCATGTATGGTTTTGTATCTTTCTAGTTAGCAGGAAAGCCCTAACTACACTCAAAGTCTATGAAAACTCACTAAATATGTCCTATGTGCAGATATATCCTTAACTGCTAGGCCTAAATGTCCTATCTACATTTACTATGCAAGAACGTCCAATCTGCTTAATTTTGTGCAGTTAGGACTGTTTTGCTTGGTTAACAATCACAGCTGCAACAAGTCTGGTTAGTACACTTAGAACAAGGGCATGCAAAATTAACAACACTCCATCTGCTTGTGTTAGTTGTAGTTCACCGATCCATTAAACCTATAAACAAATTTGTAGCAGTCGGATGTTGTAATTAGTTATTCCTGATTTTCCCACATTAACATAAATAAAAAGTGTGTTGCAGCTATGCGTTTAAGATTAAATTCTTTCAATGGGATACGAAGCACATGAGCTTGCATTCGCAAATTGTTTGGTGATGCACAGAAAGGTACTAGCCCAAAATACTCAAAGTGTTTTAAGGCTGAAAAATTCATCTAACAACCTACATAATGTAAAAATTTGCCATTCTTCTCTCCACCATTTTATACAAATAAATGCCAATTACACCCATGCTCACTACTCCAAACGTTGTGAACTGTCGAATATTTAGCGGTAACACGAATGTGACCGTGGATACGCTACTTTGTTCGTAATCACTACGAAGCGCCACTGTCACGGCTTTCCTGTCTGCATCGCCTCGTCATAGGTCATGAAATTTTTTTTTGATCACTATACAGGGTGTTAATTAAGTACGTAGACAAACTTTAACGGGTGATTCCTTGATCAATTCTAAGATAAAAAGTTCATACAAACATGGGACCTAAACGGCTTCGTTTTCGAGATACAGGGTGTTGAAGTTTAAACAAAAACAGTTTTTTTCAAAAATTTGGAAAACGGATAGAGGTATTCTAATGAAACTTGGTGTAGGTTAGTATTTCATAAAGTAGCATTGTTCAGTCAAAATAAATTTAATTTATTTCCACCAGTGGCGTGCATCGGGGCGATCTCAGTTACATTATTTTAGAAAAATCTGATACGCCACTGTTTTGTAGAAAAAAGTTTTGTAGCTATTGTAAGATTGTGTTTTATTAAATAACATTTTTTAAAAGCTTCCTTAAACTGTATTTTGAAAACGAAGCCGTTTAGGTCCCATTAACGTCCAATGTACGAAATTGCTGTTACAGATTTTTCCATTTTTCTCGCAAAATGTTTATTCTATCAAAAAAATAAAAGATACATCTTTTGTATAGTTTCAATGGATAAAGCTAAAAAACTTGTCGTATTGACTAAAAAACAGTGGCGTACCAGATTTTTTTGAAATAAGGTAACTGCGGTGGCCCCGATGCACGCCACTGGTGGAAATAAATTACATTTATTTTGACCAAACAATGCCACTTTATGAAATACTAATATACACCAAGTTTCATTACAATACCTCTAGGCGTTTTCCAGATTTTTGAAAAAAAAGTAATTTTTGTTTAAATTTCAACACCCTGTATCTTGAAAAGGAAGCCGTTTAGGCCCCATGTTTGTATGAACTTTTTATCTTAGAATTGATCAAGGAATCGCCTCTTAAAGTTTGTCTACGTACTTAATTAACACCCTGTATATTATAAGTTGTCAAATTCATATTAACAAACAGAATTAGACTACTGACTTTCGCCTGTATGAGTTTTCATATGGCTAACTAAATTACTTTTCTGTGGTGTTTTATATTCACAAACAGAACAAAAATAAGGTTTTTCGCCTGTATGAGTCCTGATATGGCTAACTAAATTGCTTTTCTGTGTTGTTTTATATGCACAAACAGAACACGAATAAGGTTTTTCGCCTGTATGAGTTCTCATATGTTGAACTAAAGTATTTTTCTGGACAGATTTAAATTCACAAACAGAACAAGAATAAGGTTTTTCCCCTGTATGAGTCATCACATGTCTGACTAAATTATCTTTCTGGGCAGATTTAAATTCACAAATAGAACAAGAATAAGGTTTTTCGCCTGTATGAATTCTCATATGTGTGACTAAATGATGTTTGTAGGAAATCTTATATCCGCAAACAGAACAGCAATAAGGTCTTTCGCCTGTATGAGTCCTCACATGTTTGACTAAACTATTTTTCTCAGCAGACTTAAATTCACAAACAGAACAAGAATACGGTTTTTCACCTGCATGAGTTTTCAGATGTCTGGCTAAATGATTTTTGTTGGTAGTTTTATATTCACAAAGAGAACAAGAATATGGTTTTTTATCTGTATGAGTCCTCATATGTTTGACTAAAGTATTTTTCGTGGCACATTTATATTCACAAATGGAACAAGAATAAGGTCTTTCGCCTGTATGAGTCCTCAAGTGTGTGACTAAACTACTTCTCTCGGCAGATTTAAATTCACAAATGGAACAAGAATAAGGTCTTTCGCCTGTATGAGTCCTCACATGTTTGATTAAACCATCTTTCTGAACAGATTTAAATTCACAAACAGAGCAAGCATAAGGTCTTTCGCCTGTATGAGTTTTTATATGCAGGACTAAATGATGTTTGTAAGCAGTTTTATATCCACAAACAGAACAGGAATAAGGTTTTTCGCCTGCATGAATTTTTATATGTCTGACTAAACTATATCTGTTGCCAGTTTTATATTCACAAACAGAACAAGAATACGGTTTCTCGCCTGTATGAGTCCTCATATGTTTGACTAAACTATTTTTCCTGGCACATCTAAATTCACAAACAGAACAAACAAAAGGTTTTTCGCCTGTATGAGTCCTCATATGCATGACTAAACTATTTTTCTCGGCAGATTTAAATTCACAAACAGAACAACGATACGGTTTTTCGCTGTATGAGTCCTCATATGTTTGACTAAACTATTTTTCGTGGCACATTTATATCCACAAACAGAACAGGGATAACGTTTTTCGCCTGTATGAGTCCTCATATGGTTGACTAAATTATGTTTCTCGACAGATTTAAATTCACAAACAGACAAGAAAAAGGTTTTTTACTGTATGAATCCTCATATGTTTGACTAAACTATTTTTCGTGGTTTGATTAAATTCACAAACAGAACAAGAATAAGGTTTCTCCGCCTGTATGAGTTCTCATATGTGTGACTAAATGAATTTTCTGAACAGATTTAAATTCACAAACGGAACAAGAATAAGGTTTTTCACCTGTATGCGTTCTCATATGTATGACTAAATGTATTTTCTGACAGATTTATATCCACAAGCAGAACAAGAATATAGGTTTTCGTCTGTATGTGTCCTCATATGCATGACTAAACTATTTTTCTCGGCAGATTTAATTCACAAACGGAACATGAATAAGGTTTTTTCACCTGAATGAGTTTTTATATGTGTGACTAAATAATTTTTGTTGGCAGTTTTATATCCACAAACAAAACAAGAATAAGGTTTTTTCGCCTGTATGAGTTTTTATATGTCTGACTAAATGATTTTGTTGGCAGTTTTATATTCACAGACAGAACAAGAATAGGTTTGTCGCCTGTATGAGTCCTCATATGTTTGACTAAACTATTTTTGTCGACAGATTTAAATTCACAAAACCGAACAAGAATAAGCTTTTTTGCCTGTATGAGACATCGTAGGTGTAACCAAACTTTGTGCTATTCAATTTTGAGTGACATAATCCTTAATTTCAAACTCACATTTAATATCAATTTCCGAAAAATCACTGATGTTATTACTGCTTTCAATGACTTGTTTGATAGAAAATTTCTTAATATCTTCATTGCCATCTAAGTCTCTTAATACCTGCAGTGAAGTTGCTGTTGAACTAGCACAATTATTATCTGCTGTTCCTTGATTTGTGGTCATCATAGCTAGTTTAATGTCGGCTTGGGCAACAATACTTTTTCGTTCAGTAATATACAATTCTGGAAACTTTGGATTCCAACATCTGGAACAAATAGGTATTATTAGAACTAGCAAAAAAAACCAAGAATAAAGAAATACATACAGAAGGAACAGTATAATGAGAATAAAAAGTAGAAGAACAAGTAAAATAGATTTAAAGGTTATAAAAATAAATGCAGCTGAACAAACAATAGGACGTAAATAAAAATAAAAGAAAAGAATGGTTTGACAATGAATGCGAAAGGATAATCCAAGAGAAAAACAGGGCTAGATTAAGATGGATGCAAGCAGGATCACAGAGGAATATATACAATATACCAGGGGGGGCAACCTGCGGCTCGCGAGCCACATGCGGCTCTTTGAAGGATTATTTGCGGCTCTCGATAAATGTACCCGAGTTCTGTTTTCATTTTTGTGTTATTATATTTTAAAAAATTGTTATCGTTCCGTATGTGTTTCAAAATGTCTTTTAAATTACTGACAACAAATATAAAAGACTAAGTGCAACATTGTAACAAATTTCGATTTCCGTCCAAGTTAAGAATGATATGACTCATCGAAAACTGCGCGAACGAACATACACAGTGGCATAATCATCCGTAATCGACCGACTCCAGACCGATTTAGAATTTGTAAAGAAGTAAAATAAATGTGTTTAACTTTTTAATATTTAAATTCAATACACATATTTTGTACTTTTATTTGTTTTCAATAAATATAATTACTGTAAAAAAAAATTTGTAATACCTTTTTTGCATACCTTTTAAATAAGTATTTAATTGCGGCTCGCAAAAAATTTCAAATTTTGAAAAATGGCTCGGACTATCAAGGAGCTTGGCCACCCCCTGCAATATACATACAAGGATACGGAGTGAAGCAACAAAAATTTCTAAACAAAAAGAAACAATGGATAGATAGAACAATAGAATGTAGCAATAAACCCAACAACGCCAATAAATCCTATAAGAAAAATAAAGGAACAAAAAAAATAAATTAGAAGGCATGAAGAATGAAAAAAGAAGAATTGAATATGATAAAGACAATATAAAACAGATATGGAAAGAACACTCAGTAACCTACTGAACAATAAAGAATGAAAATGGCAAAAAAGAAGCAGAACAACAAACGTAAGGACAAAAGACATACGAATGAAGAAGTAATAAAACAATAAAGAAAATAAAAATGAAAAAACACCAGACAAAGACGATATAATAGGAGAAACACTAAAACATGGAGGGAAGAATCTACACCAACAGCTGTACACAATAATATGAAAAATATGGATAAAAGAAGAAATGCCGGAAGATTGGAAAACAGGAGTAATAGTACCGATACATAAAATAGGGGAAAAAGGAAAACACTAACAACTGCAGAAAAATTACACTACTCACCACAACATACAAAGTACTATTCGCATTAATTTACAACAAAATGGAACCTTATGTAGAACAAGAATTAGGAGAGTAACCAAAATGGATTCCGACCAAACAGATCCACAATAGATGCATTATACATGATGAACCAAATAATGGAGAAAAGTTACGAATTTGATATAGAACTACATATACTATTCATAGACTCTAAATCAACCTTCGATACAGTAAACAGAAACGGATTATTAGCAGAAATGAAAAAACTTAACATACCAGATAAATTAACCAGTTTATTGTTGTATAAAAAGTAACAAAAAAAAATTCAAATTTGGTTTTAAAAAATCTAAAAAAGTTGCTGGTATTTCTATTTCCAGCACTAAACATCTTTTTGATATTTCAAGAATAATTACAAATTTTATACTATGAGGCTTCATGAAAAGTGTCGTACTATATTATTACAGTAATGGTTACTCTGCTTTATGTTCTATTTAATTTTATAAGACGTAAGGTACATTCAAAATAATAACAAAATAAAGACTTACTATGTTTAAAATTAAGTGTTTGGTAATTTTAGATATTCAAAACTGATATCAGTTTTTAATTTTAATTATTGGTGGGCTGCCGAAACTGTAGTAGTGGTAGTAAACCTTATTCAGATTGAAACTGTTATTACATAAACAAATACTATTTACTTTAATATTTTTTAGACACATAACCGATGCAAAACACAAGGTAACAAAATAAAAACATGTTTCAAATAAATCGTAACTATAATATATATTTAAGTTTATTATTATAAATCGTTATATTTCTTTTAACAAAAAATTAGACACTCTAGCTAAGAGATAAAAATCATTTGCAAAGAAATAAATATGCCTGCATAAATATAATATGTAGCTTCGAATCAGTAGTAATTATCTAATTTTTTCGAACTCACGAATGATTTTGCATAAAGTACGAGCGATTAACAGGAAAAATTATCTGGGAATACTCAATGTATGTGAGATATTCGATAAGAATATAATCCCTACGTACTATTTCCTCAAGAAACAAAAATTCAGTTAACGTTCATGTGACACAAATTATTGTTGAAATTGCACTAGCATAAAATAATCACTTGTTATACCATAGTCAAAGTCGACTATTTTTGTGGTGGTATTACGATCACAAGCGTAATGTACACGAGTGGTAATACTATCGCAAAAATAATCTGTGTAACATTGACTAAGAATGATATTCGAGGGACTATTCAAAGCACAAAACCAATTTCTCAAATAATTTTTGTAGTACATAATTTCTATAGTAACAGAGAACAAAAATTGATTTTTATCTAATAAAATTAGCATTTATTTAAACTAGGAAGATATATTGCTCTTTTTTTATTGGTCAAGAAATACAAAATTAGGATTTAAGTACATTGATCAATTTTTGACAGATGACAAGTGAATTGAATATTCAACTGAAATCAATTATCTCCATAGAAACTAAGATAATAGTCTTATGCTATTAATTGTTTGTTTGAATATGTACAATATTATAAGTAATTAACCCGTTATTTCAATACTATATTTCAAGATTAACATAAAAGTTAGTGCACATTTACGATATATTTTTGTGTGAGTGAGCTGTTTTATGATTGTTAACGATCTTTTTTCGATATTCAAGTGACAATTATTTATATGCTTACCTTAACCCAATGACGTAAATTTGTGGACGTAGACAAGACACCTCGTCATTATTGTATCCGGTACTAAACTTGGAGTTTTGCTGAGGTTCTTTCTGAAAGAAGATAATATTGATATTGCAAATGCTTTTTTAGTTGCTTATCAAAATATAAACATTTACACATATACCAACACTTATACTTACCGAACACGATCAAAAAATATAGGCAGTTGATATTTTGACGTAGAGGGTTTGAAAGCTGTACGGTATCTACCAGATGCATGTAATGCACTCGATTAGCAAGTTTGTGACAAACGAATTACGCTAGTAAACACACAGCTCGCACATTTTAGGTTACGTTCCAAATACATATAGGTACGTTCTGAAAATATTTACTCAAACTTCTACACCAACATCATCTAACTAATGATAGCTAAATGGTAAATATCTCACGGTTTAGTATTCGGATATGCCTAATATCAACAATTGTATTACAACACCGATGGTAACAAAAATTAAATACGCTATAAATTGGAAATGCAAAACGACGACGCCATATAAAACCATTCGCAGATGGCAAAATTTACTAGCGGCAACACTGCTCTGCGCGACCACAACTAGATGTGGTCGCGCAAAGCAGTGTTGCCGCTAGTAAATTTTGAATTGTACTGTAATATTCACAATAATTGTACTAGATTGTACTCAATTACCGTAACCCAAGTTAACGATAATACGGTTATTTTTATAGAGAACTTCATCTAAGTTTAATGTATATACTTGTGGGAGGTTTTGCTAGCAGGGCCGTAGCTACCACCGGGGCAACTGGGACAGTGCCCCGGGGCCCCCGAACATAGGGGCCCCCGAAGACGGAGGAAGATTTTTACGAAGTTGTCTTTAAAAAGTTTTGAACTAAACTTAGCCTGTTTAAACGTTAAATACAGTTTTATATTAAACTCAATGTGAAGTAAATATGTGTTTTGTCTGTTTTAAATACCCATTCTTCTATCTTAACAGAAATAAAAACACCAAATAGTAACCCTATTAAAAAAGTCTTACTAAATGAAAGTGATGTAGAGGTAAAGGGGAAGATAACATGGGGGCCCCATAATTATTTGTTGCCCCAGGGCACCCAAGCCTCTAGCTACGGCCCTGTTTACTGGTAAAATTGCTTCTACAAACATTGATTTTGTTGAACCGTTTTTATAGCGTTATAGCTACACTTCACCGATCACAGATGATGAAAAAGCTCTTGAGTAATTTTACCAACGCACAAATTGTAGGCTGAGTGCAAGTTAGAACAACAATAAAATATTGGAGATTATAATTATTTATAATATTGTAATAAACATTTTATTAATTAGAAGTTATTTAATACACATATCCACCTAAAAATAACCTCGAAACTTATTAATAATGGAATATAAAATATCTTAAACGTAAGTTACAGATCGTTATTGTTTAATCCTTTTACTTGTTCCTCACTTCCACTTGTAAACATCAATTTATCAAGTCACTGTATTAACCAAGAAAGTTTATTTTAACAAGTTACTAACTTGTAAAATCTTTACAAGTTAACTGTCAGTTTTACAAGGGTGCTCATAGATAAATGATAGCGTGCAAAGCCAGAGTTGTCTTCCTTAGTATGTGTCATATTGATGAATTTAGTTGCTTGTCAGTTTGACATTTTGAATAAATGGTAAATTTCTAGTTATTTACAAGTGAGGAACAAATAAAATATTCAACAATACACGGAAGGTAACAGGTTTTACTGGCTCAAGAAGGTGACAGGCTCGCCTGCCGCTCGCCAGTCATATCCTTCTATTCGCCAGTAAAAACCCTCTTATCAAGCTAGTAATGTTAAATACTATAACCTACTTCATTAATCAAAAATTTCCAATAAATAACGCAACTACTACATTTTTATTGTATAGTCGTGTTCAAATAAATCTGGGAAATTTTTTAAAATGTGGTTTGGGTTAAAAATTTAGCAATATATCCATGAATTTCTGTGAAAAATATAATTACTTTTAAACTTTGACAAGTAAATGAAATCTGTGCCTCACCATAATAGCATGAAATCCATGGAGAAATTGTTCAATTTTTAACCCAAACTAGAGTTCATTAATAAAAACTGTCCCAGATTTATTTGAACACTACGGTAGATCACAGTGATGGCGATTTAAAACCGTGCAGGTAGGTAGTAGGTACCTACTCGGAAGCCCCAGCGACAGATACATAAACACAGAGAACCTACGATGTAGTTTTCAGATTTCGCGAATTCTGTATATCTAGCCTTATATTATATATGAACCTGCACATCAAGTACACGGATCATGTCAGAGGAAGGGCCGTCAAAAATTATTATATTTCTAAATGTGACATGAAATGTCAAACGGAATGAAAATTAAATGTAATTAAGTGTGCAGAACCGGCGGAAGAATAATGATTAATATATCAACAAAAATTGTACTAGACATTGTCTAGTTTTATGAAAGGAGTACTAGCAAACGATGTAACTAAAATTGTACTAGATCTAGTACAATTGTAATAGAACGGCAACACTAGCGCAGGGTTGCCAGACGCTACCCAGACGTGGCGGAAGAAAATCCGTAGAGAATTTTTTTCCATATTGGTTGAAAATTACAAAGTAATAGGAATATAATAAAGAGTCTGTCCAGTTTTCTTAGTTTTTCTAAACCGGACAGATACTCGAAAAACCGAACTGTTCAGCCGAAAACCGGACTTCTGACAACCGTACGTTGAGCCCAAAGGACCTACTTCATAAAAGTCTAGAACTAAAACAAAAAGGGAAGAATAGTAAAGCATTTATTAAATAATTCAAAAATATGTAAAACAAAAACTCCAGTTGTTTATATCTCAAAAAACACCTATTCTCGGTTTTGAACGTAAATGTTTCCATTGTTGATACCAAAAGTACAATATGACAGCGCTTCACCTGCAGTGCTGATTATTATTTATATGCACAAGCCAGTACGGCATCTAGAAGGGGGCGAAACCTACACCCCGGGCGCCAAAAGCACTGGGGCGCCAACACCAAGTCCCAAATGATGACAATATGTCTTGGACGATGTAGCAAAACATGATGTTGCGAAAAGAAAATTTAAATTGCCTAATAAATTTTTATTTGAAAATTAGAAGTATTCTCCTGGATTGCTGTGCCACAGATGCAATGAACGTGATTTGCAGACATATTTGTTTGTTATTAATATTCATTTCTCACTACAAAGTAAAAAATTCTAGTGTGATACACTCACACAACTTCCTTTTACAGTGATCTTATAATTAGCCAAAAATTTCATTTTTAATTTCTAAGCAGTTGTCAAACATTTTCAAAAATTGCAAATTCTACAAAACCGGTACAAAATAGAGAGTTAGTTGAAGAGACAATTTTTTCTATAATTCTAAGCTGAATTCAAAAATGTAATAATATACCGGGTGTTGTATTTAAAATAGGTGTTAATAAAAAAATAGAAAAGAAAACAAAAGAAACCCATTTTAGAAGTATTCAACTAGAAAATCATCTATCTCACATCAATACACATTTAAATGTAATAAACATGACAAGTTTGAAAAAACTCGTTAGAGCCGTTTTGGAAAAAATCAAAAAAAAATTTAAAATCACAAGAGTAAACACCTACTTCCGGTTATGCGATTTTCTTCAAAAGCTTGCTGTCTTATCTACATAGTACACAAAACGTATATATAAAGTTTCAATGCCATACCTCATTCGTTTTTGAGATATTCTGTTCAGAGACACACAGACAGACAGACCAATGAAAAAAAATATGTTTTTTTTGGGATCTGTTGAAAACTCAATTTCGAATTTTTGGGATGAATCCAATACTTCCTTTATCGTAAAAGGAAGTAAAAAACCGGTGAGTCAGATCACTCGTCTTAGAATTACACACGTGTAAATTTACACATTAAAAATATATACAGGGTGTTATGAAAGTCCACGTAATAAATTTAACCACACAGAAATCTCATTTACCTGAATAACTTTTCCGTTTGTATTTTTTTAGAAAACATCTCCAAAACTGAGTTGTTGATGGAATAATATTCAATTCTTCTACTCTCCTGGCTTAGGCAATTGCTCAATTCAATCAAACTGCAAATCCGGGAAAAAAAGTATGACTTTCAAAACTAGTTGCACAAATAACTATTTCAACTATCATTTCCTAAAGGAGGTTATTATTTGACACTTTTCATGCATCAAGCGCAAGTTGTTATTGCATACTATGCAATAAAAACATTTATCGACGACAGTGACTTTTAGTTGGCAATTTTAGGTTAGTTGCGATCCAACCTTTACAGGGAGCGGACGTACGAGTGTGTCTCATACTCGTTTTATTTTCGATAAATAAGAAAACGTGATAAGAACAATAATCTAAGCCGCCAGCCGGCACCGTGCAGTGTAGTCATAGTACATTAAAGTTCTAAATTTAACCAAAATTTAGTTAAAACCAGCACGAAAATCTTACCGGTATATAATGGACCTGGTATGTTCTACACCCAACCGGGAATATCTACCTATATACAAGCTGGACCACAGTTAACAAATCCACAAATGAATCAAATATACTCCCACCAATCAATGAGTCAACCAGATATGATGGACAACAAGAAATACTCGTAGATACGGTGGATATTGGCAAAATGGCAGAAAATGCACTCAAAGCTGTGAAATTTAACCTTCCGATGGACGCATGTATCCCTCAGATGTAATTTTGTATTTGATCTAACGGTTAACGGACACGTTTAAAAAGCTTAGAAATCTACTTCTGTGTGAGGAGTGTGATGATGATTAAACAGTAGAACAAGATGAAGCGGAAAGTGATATAATGCATCCGTTTGTGTTGAAGATAGAGAAGGCGATTCTGAGACAGAGCAAAGCGATTTTAGTGAGATTGAAATAGAGGAAATAGAGAATACAACATATTTTGTGGCAGTTTCGATGTTAAATATCTGTGGTATCAATTCAAATACTTTTTATTGGAAACAATAATGTAGTAAAAAGCAGAAGATCATATTTAGGGCTACTGTCTAGGCAATTAACCGCACCACATGTTCAAAGGCGACGAGCTACCAACAAAAATATTCCACGCACACTGTGAACGGAGAGGGATGAAGTGAGGGATTGCGAAGAAGATGAGATTGAAAATCCTGATATACACCCAGAAAATGAAACGGTAGGTCAAAACATGGAGCAACAAGAAACTACAACTAGAAAAGATACGTACTCGTCTTTCAAAGTATTGTTGCATAAATTGAACATTTTACAGTAATTTACACCGATTGTATTCTTTAAAAAAATTTTAAGTTAAAATTTACCAAAGAATGCATTTTTCCAACCTGCCTATTATTTTAAATTATAGAAAAATTATTTAGTTATTTCTTTTTGTATGTACGTGTTTTATATACCTTATATTTTATAAATCGATCACAAAGTTTTATTGTGGAATTTAAAATTAAAATTAGTTGAAAAATAGTTAGTGTTCGAATGGGATGTGTTACCATCAGAGTCAGAATGATTAAGATTAAAATCATTTAAACCAGACGGGTTGTAAGAATTAATTGTTTATTCTTAAGATTATTGCTATTGGTAGAATGATTATAATTGAAATTTTTAAGTTTAAATTGTTAAGTTTTTTGCAAAGTTTGGAGTGAATATTATTGCCAAAGTGGTAAAGGTTATTTTTAATTTTGATTAGTAAGAGATCCCATTCGATAGGATGAAATTGGTTAGATAAAAACAAACGTAATTTATAAATTTCTAAAGATAAAAAATCTCTAGTGCGGTACCAGCCAGATCTTCTTGGCCGCATTAATAGCAGCTAGAGCTGGGGTGCTGTTGGCGTTGGATCTGACGTCGATGAATGTGGACGTCAGATGCTCTTTTTTACCTGTAGTGTTAAACCAAATATTGAGTTGTGACCTCTTGAACTTATTGGAAAGGTTTTCAAAATGACGGACCAAGGTAGCTCGACTGGCTGTATTAATAGGAAGGTGATCCATCACGCTAATAGTGGAGGTGGCTTGATACGAAGTAATAAAACACAGTAGTCTTCTCCACGTACATTTGCCTTCCTATTAGTGATGGATTTATATTCAAACTTTCCATTTCTTTCCAGAGCTATCCAATAGGTACACTATCGTACGCTTTTTCCAAGTCTATTAATGGGATATGCGTCTCTCTATCTCGTCGTAAGCGTTTTTCTATTATTAATTTTAGTGTGAAGGTGTTATCAATAGTGGATCTACCTTCTCGGAAACCTGATTGCTCTTCAGCTTGTTTGCCATGTATATCTTTTTCTATTAGATTTTTCAAGATTTTAGAGTAAATTCTACCGATTGTGCAGATCGCTGCTATTCCTCTGCAATTCTTTGGGTCATTTAGGGATCCTTTCTTATGTATTGGAGTTATGTAAGAAGTTCGCCACTTCTCTGGTATCTGTTTGCCATTCATACATCTTTCATAAAGCTTCCTTAGCATTTCCTTTAGCTCTGTAGGGCCATACTTTACAAGTTCTGGAAGAATCCCTCCGAGTCCTGGAGATTTCCCTATTTTTGTTGTTTTTAAAGCTTCTTCCACTTGTTGTAATGTCAGTTCTATCTTTTCCTGAGCTTGTCCATTATATTTTGTTTCAGTAAACTGTTGTCTTTGCTCTTGTAATAGTCCTTGGAAATACTTCGTCCATTCCTTGTAAGGTATGTTTATTAAATTGGCTTTATTTTGTGTTGATGTTTTCATAGATTGTAAAGTCTTCCACGCTTCGAAGCTCTTAGTACCTCCAAGAAATTGGTCAACATATTCACACTTTTTTATCAATGAGGAATTCTTTTTATTGATGACTTCCTGTTTTACCTCTCTATTTATTGTTTTATATGCCTGCTTATTTACGTCATTCTTCTTCTGCAGGTATCTTATGTATAATTGTTTCTTCTTTTCTATTATTTCTTCCAACTCTTTGTCCCACCCATACGGTTTAGTTTTTTTATTCTTGTTTCCAAGGGCTTCCTTTGCTGCATCTTTTAAACAGTTTTGGATGTGATTATATTCGTCTTCTGTTGTTCTATCGGCTATTATTAACTTCTCTTGTAACCTTCTTCTATATAGGTGTACTGTACTCTCATTTTGTAAACTCTATAAATTGTATGTTATTTCCTCCACCTTCGATATATTTGTATTTTCTGGTCTGCTTTGTTGTTGCTATTTATATAAGGGATATATACTTTTGTTGTTACAAGACGTCTTGTACTTTTATACTGGATTTTTGCTTTACTATCAGGTAATCTATTATAGACTTTAGGCCTCTGGTGTGTTGGTACCAAGTGTAGGTACCTGTGGATGTCCTTGTGAGCAGAGCTGGGCAGTAATTAATTACTTTTTAATTAAATTACTAAATAAATTCCTTTTTGTTTATTTGCCTTGAAATTTAATTACTTTTCAAAATGCGGTAATTGTAATTGGGAATTGCCATTTTCGTTAAAAATTACTTGAAAATTACTTTTTGAAAGTAATTAATTACTACATTCAATTACTCAATTACTTTTGTGTAATTAAATTACTCTAAAGTATTTAAATTACTTTACAAGTATTTGAATTACCTGTGGTAATTGAAATTACTCGAGATAATTGAATTAGGTACTTTGTGGTATTTCAATTACTGAATTAGTGACCTCGATTGGGTGCCAAATCTCCAGAACGCAAAAAATAAGACAAGTTACATATTAAACAAACCGCAATAGAAGCCTAATTTACCTGGCGAGTCGAAAACAGCAACTATCGCATTTTGTACGACGCGTCAGAAGTGTTGCTAGATTTGGGGACAAGTTCCTAATTCTAGGGGATCTGAAGAGGCTGTTAACGACAAACTTTAGTAAAATGTGATTAGCTACTTTTCTAGGGTTTTTACGTACAATTTGCAGGAAATATTAGGGTATTAACATTATTGAATCAATTTAATTCTGTTGAAGGTATCGAACTTTAGTAATAGTGGTTTGTTTTTAACTCGGTAATCTGATCGCGGATACTATGCGTCAGATTTGCGCCTGAAAATTCCCTTATCATCGCTTCAGAAGGAATTATGTTTATATCACGTATTTGCCATTATTAATCGCTGCCAATCCAAACCGCAGTCTTTGCAATACTTAGCAAAGTCGACAAATAAAGTCCTGTTGACCGACGATTAGGTTTGAATTTTGGACTTTTTTATGATGTGAAGTACCGGCTCGTTTGAAAATTTTGTTCGTGTTTTGTTATTTTTTTAAGTGAAATTATAAAACAGACGTTCACTGGATCCGAAATAAGACTACCCAAAAGGGTTCTACTTTCCTCACAAAAAAGATCTATTTTACAGATTTAGAGATAAAATCATCTAATTTACGTTTTTTTAACAATGTAAGTAAAACATTTTGCCGTTTTTGTCATTATACATAATTAAAATTATCTTTATTTAAAAATTACTTTTACGTTTCGCTAATTCATTGTTAGCTTCATCAGAAACATTGGTTTAAAATATAGGACAAAGGGACAATTACTATAACAATCTGTAAAATATAGGTATATGTTAGTGTTTGGACTTGTGAAAGAATAAGTATCCTCAATTATGTCAATTTACCTGTCTTTTGTAATTGGAATGGTAACATCTTTTATTGTTGATACTATCTCGTTAGATAAAACATTCTTAGTTTTCATAGTTTGTAGCTGTTTTTGTATCTGCTGTACAAATTCTTATTTCAATCAGCGGTTTTCAACTAGGTTTATCAGTCACCTGTCAACTTTCAACAGTCCCTGATCAACACCAAATTGATATTTTGTTTTAAAATTTCAAGTTACCTAATACATTTTTTATAGCTATTTGTATTACTAGGGAGTAAAATCTATCATTCCCTCCCGCGGATGTAGTTTAATTCTTCAGGGTTAGCGAGAACAGTGCCTAATCAATTGTAATCATGCAAAGGAGGAATTTACGTTTTAGTCCAGAGTTATACATTCAACACTTTTACATATTATGATGTGACAATCTCTTATATTCAGCTGCATTCAAAAATATTTAAATAAAACCAGGAGGTTAGTAGATTTATTATTAATCACATTGCCTCCCGTCTCTAATGCCAACGGTAGTCAATGTATTATATTCCCTCCCTCTGCCATTGGAAACCGACCAGGGAACCAAACGTATATTTTCGGGAAACCCCTAACAGGCGACAAAAAATTTTACTTTTGTATATAGGGGTAAAAATATTTTCTAACTGAGCCAATAAAAATTACTCAAGTTGCGCCAATAGAATCACCACGTAGTGTTCTACAAAATCTAAATAGAAATTTGCTGCCAAACAATTAAAAAATCTAATGCTCCCCCCTGTATACTTAGGTAAGTTACATATTTTCGCCATTCAGCTTCATGTTAGGCGTATTTAATAGTACATTGTTCTAAAAGTTAAGAGAAGTGAGAGTTTTTCAACGTTTAATTTACGAGCGAGCGATGCAAAACGAGTGGATTAATTTATTACGAACATAGAAAAATTACTTTATAACATATTCAGCGTGCTTTTGTTTCTAATATAATTACAAAATATAGCCGAAATGAAATTCGACATTTCTTCATATTCAAAAAAAAAATTTTTTAAATCGGCAGTGAACGTCGAAATTGTCAAATAAAATACGAGAAATGGGCAGGGAAGTAATCCACTGTTTTACGAATTTGTGTAGGCGGCTGGACGATAGGTAAACGTCAACCGACGTCAACATAACCTACACAAGTTGGTTAAAATGTTGTAATTTCGCGATTTAAAAAAACAATGTACCCCACGGCATTGGAAGTTCCTTTTTATCCCTCATGCGGTTTATTTGCTTTGGCCCTACTAAATCCGCAGTCGTGATAAAAAGCTCAACTTCACTGATAACCTATGTGGAAACTAATATAAAAAAATATATATACATTTGAACTTTCAAGTCCCTATACCTTCTTACTGCAGAGACTTTGTACTAAGGTATATTAGGTTTAATCGGTTTATTATAACCTAAGGACATCCTGTATAATTGTTATCCTTGAATTGATTTATTAACTTACATCTTACTTCAAAACAAACTAAAAACTTTTGGTTTTGGTAAACGGTGCATGTAGCTACAAGAATTAATTATCAAAAAACTTTCAAAAGTGAAAGAGTATGTAGGTTACTATAGCTAACAAAACAATTACGCATTTTTAGATTACGATTACGAATCGACACAACACTAATGATAGTTGCAACTTGCAAGAAGGTTATACTAAATAAAACTACGTATATGACAATAATTTTTATTGAAAGTAATTGAAAAAGTAATTGATGTTGTACAATTACAATTACTAAGTAATTGGTAATTGAATTACTATTTCCTGTGAGTAATTGAATCTCTGGTAATTAAATTACTGCATTGGGCGGTAATTGGTAATTAGTAATTAATTACTTTTTAAAAGTAATTTGCCCAGCTCTGCTTGTGAGCAAAGAAGGTTTTCGTTATTTTCATTTCATATTAATCACATAGATCCAGTAGCCAGCCGTTGTCCATTGTTATTTATGTTCTGTTCTCCATACATGCCCACTACTGGACTATTTCTCTGTTTACCTACTCTACTGTTTATGTCTCCCGCCATAATAATTTCGTATCGATTAGATATTTGTTCTATTACCTCTCTGCAGTCATTTTCGAAACTGTCTTTGACAGCGTAAACCGCTATAATTACTACGGTTTGATCTCTTATTTGCAACGTAGGCTTCATTAAACGTTTATTTATAGCCTCCCACGCTTTAACGTACTTTTTTAATGATTTTTAAATTAAAATGGATACCCCTGTTCTGGCTCTTTCACTCTACTCCACTATAACAGTGAGTAAAGTTTTTGAAGTCTTCCCTACCATTTCCTTTCTTTTTTGTTTCTGATAATACGGCTATATCGATTTTTCTTTGTGACATTTCTGTTAGGACCTCTTGTTGTTTGTTTCTAAGTCCTTGAACATTCCAAATACCTATATTCAACGTCCATTTTCTTTGTAATTGTCGTCGTCGGTTATATCCGTCCGTCGTCCGAGGCATAGTTAAACTGGGTTTTTTAGCATTTTCAAGTTTTTATGTAGGCGAGGAGCTGGCCCGCTGCTACAACCCCCAACCTGGAGGACCAGTGTACTTCTCTTAGTCAGACCTCTCTCCCGAAACCTGTCCGGCACGGTGACCCTACCAATAGCTCCGCTACCACCGGCATAGCTTCCAGGTTCCGAGCGAGGTACGCAAGCTTCACCACCCGGTAAAAGATACATTCGTCAAGGTAGAGATACTGATCGAGAGGCTTTAACTTTCCAACAAAAACTAGGGCAATTGTGCGACAAGGATAGATATAAAAAAATCACCAATGCGGTACCTTACACTTTAGTATGTTGATCTACGACAAAAATTACCATGTGCGTAAGGTGTGTATAAAAGTTTAGTGATTTGTGCTGTCAACTCAGTAAAGTAGTAAAACACTAAATAATAATATTTTTCTTATTTTTTAGAATATTTTCAATTATTCGTTACAAAAGACATTGTACCTAACTCTTTCGGGAAGAATTTTCCCGAATTCGCACTACATGCAGCACTCCCTTCGGTCGTGCTGCAAACAAAGTGCGCATTCGGGAAAATTACGTTCCCGAACATGTTAGGTAAATAACTATTTCGACTACCATTTCCTAAAGGAGGCTATTATTTGACATTTCCATGCGTCAAATTGACTTTTAGTTGGCAGTTTTAAGTTTGTAAAACGACTGTTTAATAACGTGTTTTCATTAGTTCACGTCACCAGTAGCAACCTGTTTAAAATTATTTCATAGTTACGTCGTCAGTAGCAACGTGTTTTAAAATTTTTAACCACGCAAAATTACGACCGGTTGCTAGTAATCCTAATTTACATTTAAAATATTTACCGTGTTTTGTAGATTTTATCGTAGTGAAAATATTGTACGATACACATGCGTAAAGCATCTTTAGTCACCCGTGGGGCTTGAAACACTCGCTCACTGGCATTTTAACTCTATCTCACTCGTTACTAAAGACTAGCTTTACGCACTTGTATCGTAAATCACTATATTGCATACTTCTGTCACTTTAATGCACGATTCTGTCAGAACTATTTATTAAATTTGGTGAGTTTTCAATTTAAAACAATGAAAGCATAGGTACCTAACAAGATTTTTATTAAGTTTTCTTTAATTGATCAAGAAAGTATAATATTTCAACCACACGCCTTCCATGAAT